>VUQR01034850.1:0-20314 GCA_015108515.1 Hemichromis elongatus
CCTGAGCCTGGTTCTGCTGGAGGTTTCTTCCTGTTAAAAGGGAGTTTTTCCTTCCCACTGTCGCCAAAGTGCTTGCTCATAGGGGGGTCATATGATTGTTAGGTTTTCTCTGTATGTACTATTGTACAATATAAAGCGCCTTGAGGCGACTGTTGTTGTGATCTGGCGTATATATATATATATATATATATATATATATATATATATATATATATATATAAAATTGAATTAAATTGAATTGAATTGAATTGAATTTTTAGATATTAGCCTAAAAAAAACAAACAAGCAAAATCAGTATTAGTAACAAGCTTTTATACAATTTCAGCCTGTTCAAAACAAAGGATTTCTTTCAAATTTAAAACAGTGATTCAGTTTGGCAATACATGCTGCCAAACATAAGCATCTAAGGTAACATTTTCACTTATCTCAAAATTTTAACTTACTTTTGAGAAAGTAAAATTTTCATAAATAATATTACCTAAGTTGAAATTCTGTTATTAAGTAGAAATTAAGAGATACCTAATTCAAAATGTCCTGTTATTAAGTCAAAATTTGAGATACTAAACAGTAAGAAAAAAATATTGCAAATGTAGAATGCTAATGCCTTGAACTGAAGGTGTTAGCATGCTAACGATGCTATTCTTGGTACAAAAAGAGCCTGAAGACTTAAAGCTTAATTCTGAGTATATCCCATTGGGCAGTAAACACTGCATCACTTTCATATTTTTCATTGCCAAGTGAGGTTGTAGCAAAAAGCTGCTAATCTAAAACATCTAGCATACTCAGTATTCACTATGACACCGCCTTTCTTGCTTTGTACTTTATACCAGACCTTATTAAAAGATCAGAGGGGTAAAAAAAAACTTCTAGTTTCAGTAAAGCATGAACTTCTGTGCTGGTTTATTCACGCCAGTGGATAGCAGTTTCCCATGGGTGCTGACATCCCCGACAATAGCCTCAGTGTAAAGCAAAAGCTGGCCTCTCTGTTTACTGCTCCTGCTGCTCTGTGAATAAATCCTTTCTTTCTCTGTGTATTAAACATGTTCAGTTGAGATGTGTCAGTATGGCCCACTTCCCCGCTCTACTCCAGCAGCAAACAAACCCCATGTTTCTTGGCACCTGTTCCTGTTGGTTATTTGGACATATATTATTTCTGTGCTGGTCTATAAATAACACAGAGTTCTTGTTTTATCCTTTATTATATTATCCTTCTTTAAGTCTGCTCACCATTAGCTAAGACAAGAGGGAGCTCTTCTTGCAACGTAAGAAACTAGATCATTTCTCAAAACCGCATGAAGCTATTGTTGAAAGGATTTGGATCTTTCTTAGCTTTTTCAACTCTTGTTAAAACCAGGGATTAGAAATTGTGGTATATGTCACCAAAACAGTTAAAAGAGCTGTTGAATTAGGGGTGATTAACAAAAAGAGACGATAGTATTGAGTTGGATTTAATATGAGAGCTAATCCATTCCATTTTAAAACGTGCAGGGTGAAGGCTGAAACATGAATTTTATATTTATTAAAAGACAAAGTCAACTTGAGTACAGTGTTAGAGCTTTGTTGATGTGACTGAAGGTTTCATGGTACACCACTGCCCCCTGGAGGATAACAGCCTGACTTAATTCTCCTAAAAATGGGCTTTTAGCTGTAAAATAAGCATATTTATATCTGACAAGAAGACTCATTCAATTATTAAGCATGTTTCGAGGATCGTGATGGATTTTCTGTCTTATGTTACATGTTACCCACAAGCTTGGATCATAACATATGCTCTTTAAACCTGGTCTCTGCTTAAGATATGTAAATCGTGTGTACAAAACCTCAGCACTGAACAAGAAAATGCATTCATATTAGTCCTCAAAGCAGCCTTCTGGCATGTCATGCTACATTATATCTTATGCACTTGCAGAAGCACACTATGTGTCTTTTCGTCGCTCTGTGCAGGGCGGTTTTGTAGCTGTAGACAGAATCGTTGTCACTGTGCTTTAATTGCTTTGTGGGTTATTGTTAATTTGATTTCCAAAATGTAACCACTGCCTGAAATCAAGTGGGGCCTTGACAGATTTCCCAGTGGATCGCTACAGGAATTTTGTTCTCAAAAATAGTCTGAGTAAGATCATCATTTCTCAAAAAGAAAATGGTTTGACAGGGGGTTTTTTTTCCTCTGCGTTTTGACTCTCTCTCCCCTATATTTTACGCCCCATCTCCTTCTTCTCATTTCTGATATATTTCATAAGGCGGAATATTAAGAAGTGAATGATGTGCAAAAGCTGTGCGCGTACCCCCTCCAGTTTTGACCTTAAAAACCTTGTCCGGGAGGGCTGATGTTGATTGGCACCCAACCTCCCAACTCCTCCCCCCTTTAGCTGTACCGCAGTGCAGCTCGTGCTGGCAGGCCCCTGCAAGGTTACCCCTGCTTCACCGAGAGGGCTGACAAATGAACAAAGAAGGCAAACATCTGAGTATTTCCTCCCATTAGCACTTGCCCCATCTTGCACAATTTATTAGCGAATGATGGAGCGAACTGTTTACTGTGGTGTTAATCTTCCTTTGTTTACTGTCTGCAGATTTCTCATAGGGAAATGAAAGGCAATACAAAGCAGGCTGTGGTTATTTGTCATTCTATAATACAAAGCTATACTGACCTTTTTGTACAAAAAACAAAAAGTGATGTAAAAATTGTATGAGCTGTAATATTCTAATATGTCCTTAAAAAATGAGGGAGACAAAGTAGATTTGATATATTTCTGGTGACAACTTAAACCAAAGGTGAGAGATCAGAGTTTATTTTCTTTTTCAACATTACAGTTTAAAAGTGGCCCAGTCGATCTTATAAGCTGATACTGGAAAATCAAAAATATATCAGTGTGTGTTGTCTAAAATGTACCAAGCGATGTGCAAAATTTCTAACACAGCATAATGTAGAAACTACTACAAAACAATCTGTAAAGCAAATTCAAGACATTTCTTTATGACTAGTTTCTGACTTTATTCTAAAACACATTTATAAGAAGATGATCTCTCATTTTTACTCTAAAATAACCAAATATCAGCTCCTTAAATTGGTATCAGGAATTGGTGTTTAGTGTCAAATATCTTCTCAAAATCCAATTTATAACGTACACCTTGCTAGTACCAGGTCGGCACCCCGTCTGCCTTCAGAGATGCCTGTGCCTGACAGCATGTGCAAATTGTAGCCTCAGTTTCCTATTCTTAGCTGATGGATGTGGTCTTCTGGTGCAGGTCAGAGCAGTCTGTCCGTTCTCCTCTGGCCTCAGACATAAACAAGGCATTTTCACAGAGAAAACAGTTCGACGAACATTTGAGTCGCAGTAAAGTGAGTCTTTGAGCGCATTCTGTATCGTTTAATGTACAGCTTCATTTGGTTTGTCTTTAAAAAAGTAGAAAAGCTTTCATTGTCAGAACTTCGTCATTGACGATCTTCATTTTAAAGATTTCATTTGTCATAAAATATCGACTATTATAAACTGACAAGCTGCCACTATCAAAAAGGAGGGAAAAAACCCCATACAACATAAACAGAAAGAAATAATTCAAAATTTCAATAGTTGTATTATGATTAGTATATTTTCTGCTGTAAAAAAAAGGTCTACATTCATCTGTCATTTTTACCATAAGGCCCTACAACAATAATATGCTTCACAAGGAATATTAACAACTAAAAGGTGCTTTGAAGGTCACAAAAAGTGTGGGACAGTTCTTCATGAATCAGCAGGTTTACCTCTTTTTAAACAAAACATTTCATTCATTTTGTGGTATCAGAATGATGCATTTGATAACATGAATCCAACTAATGCAAACATTATGGCAAATAGTGGGAGAGCGATTTCCAAATAAAAACAAACAACCAAACAAAAGGCAATAATTTAAAAAAAAAGAGTTTCAATGTAGTGTTTGGTTGTAGCATGACTAAAAAACCAAAAAACCAAAAAACAACAACAACAAAACAACAGCAATAAACGGCTGAGTTTCTTCAGGAGTTCAAAGCCATTTTTATCCTTGAATTGACGAAATTCTGTTTCTTGAACCCATACTGTTGGGAAAAGTGTAGATTAGCTTGCTGTATTTCAAACCTTCAAACAACATAATGTATGTCTTCGTCCTGCACCGAACTAAAGACTTAAATATCGAAAAGTAATTTAACGAACTGAATGATGCAAACGTGTAGTTCAGTGCTGTGCAATACTACAAATTTTGGTATCAATCTGATACCAATAAAAACGGGCAGTATTGCTGATAACAATGCAGACAGCGATCTATGATGGTGGCTTATATAAGCGAGAGCAGTGTGGCATGATTTATGAGATCAGTCATGACTAGTGATGGGTTTCAATACTGGATTTTCCAATTAAAATCGATTTCAGCTTTAATAAAACGATTCGTTAAAATCCTGAATCGATTTTTAAATATATATGTATTTTGCCAGAAACACCAGAATCTCAGGCTAAACCTCACAAAACTATTTCAACAACTACCAAACAGCTAAAAGAGTAAATGAGAGCAGGTAAATGGATTCAGCAAAAACACAAAGTGTGGGCCCGACGCATCAGAATCGGTGAAGTGTCGACAGCTCACAGATTCTGATGGGTCGGGTCCGCGCTTTGTGTTTACGTCTTTTTTTGGGCTAGATTCTGAAGCTGCAGGTTTCTCCAACCACTCTGACCACTCTCCAACCAAAACTGACTGAACCAGCAGCAAAAGAAGATCAAAACTAAGCTTCACATTTTGCTTCACATAAAGATCATGATTAATTACCCCTTATTTTTGCTGTTTTGCTTCCACCACAATAAAATCACATTTCCAGCAGTTTTTCCCCAGTTACTTTGACAGAAAGGCACCTGCTGTGATGGTTATGCCTCTGATAAAGTCTCAAAAGTGTCAGTACTGATAAATGATCAGAATCATAATATTTCTGAATGTCAGAGGCAAAATTTCCCCGATTCGAATCGAATTGAAATTGTGGATCGAACCGAATCGGGACCTTGTGAATCGTAATCAAGTGTCGATACTCATCGCTAGACATGACTAATTTGCCAATACTAAACACATTTTCACGACCAGTAAAAATACTGTGATTTTTACATTTTTCGAAAATTAGTTAAAACAAACGTTTCAGCATGTTCATTTTTTAGGTATATTTTTTACTTAATATAGAGACAAAGTATCAATCCTTTCATGCTAGTATTGATCTGATACCATTATCAGCTTTGATATCAATATTATCGATATTTGGATTAATCCGCCCATCTTTAAGGTAGTTTTTCTGAAAGACGCAACTGAATAATGTAATATGCAGCAATGTATCAATAACTAGCAGCTCTTTTTTTTTGTTTAAATTAAACAACCTATAAAGGAAAAGAAGCCATTTTCAGCCTCTAAGCCTAAAACAAATCTTTAAGTGCTGTCACAAAAACTTAAAGTGCTCACGAAGAAGCATAAAGACATGAAGAAAACCATGTGCAACAGGATATGCTAGAACATGATGTGTGCAGGAACTCACTTTCTTGAGGGTCTCATGGACTTCACTGTATTGCCATATGGCGTGCAGCAGAAGGCACGCTGCCTTATTCATACGGGTGGGTCTGTAACGAGGAGAAGGAAAAGGTAAAAATAACATCACACATACTCTTTTTCTGAACTTTTAGTACTTTTACTTTTTCTGCTTATGGTAAACTTTGGAATGACTGCAAAAGTAAAACAATCCGCAAAGATTCCTTTTGCTAAAATACTAAATTTATATATTATATTACTCAATTATATGTTTGCCTCTATATTTAACTTCTAGCCTTCATAACCACGTCTGTTTGGATTTTGTCAAGACTCAAAAATAAGCTGAGAGGCAGCTGTAATTGCTTCCTGTCTGCCTGGCATCGCTTCAGACCAAATCTAATGTGCTTGTGGTGTGTGTGGCCCTTTTCCACGCTTTAAAAAAAAATTCTAGTTATCTGATGACATGCTGTACAAGTTCAAGCATGAATTCTGGGCTATACCTTTTTCCACTAGTACGATTCTAGTATTTTATTTGTATGTTATTTAGCACTAATAGAGAGCTATGTGTTTCTGTGGCATGCACCCATACAACCTACAAAGGCAGCTCCCTCATAACGTAGCGCTAGCCTGTTCATAACTTTGCATGAACTGGCTTTAGCATTTACTCACATCAGTTTTTGAATTATCCACTTTTATCTGAAGTACCAAGACTCTGAAGAACTTATTTTGTGGTATTGCATCTTAAAGGAACTAAATACAATAGATTGGGTATATATAATGATATAAAAATAAACAAAAAAACAATCAAAATAATGGCATGTATATCATTATCTTGCATTGAACATTGAACACCTTAAGTCTTTTATCTGAGTGGTTTGGTCAGGTGACTAACCCGTTTTCTGTCTTGCTGATGTTGATGATCTTTGGGATGCCGCGGTTTTCGATTATTGCGTTGGCATTCACCACATCACTCTGGCACAGGTAAATCAGGGTTTGACATAGAGAAATTGTCACCTCACTGGGCTGGTTGACGTCGGTGCCATCAAAGGGCAGCATTTTTACAATCTCTTTCAACACCTGGTTTGCTTTAGGAGGGAAACGAGTCATGTAAAAGATCCCTTCAAAAATGCGGTTCGTGGTCATGGAGGAAGGATAATGGGAAAAGCTTAGAGGAAACATCGAAAGTTACCAATGGTGGGGCGAAGTTCATCGTAGCGTACCAGGTTTCTGATTAGAGATACAGCAGGTTCCCTTAGATTTCTACTTTCACTCTGTAAAATTTCCTTAATCTCCTCAATACCATTTTCCTGCTGAACAACGGAAACGGCGACGTATCTGTTTATCTGCAGGCCACAGAACAAACATTTAAATTTGACTTACATGTATAACTATATATTACGTATACATGTAAATATAAATGTGCTAAACAAGGCTAAAGCATAATGATCAGTTGGACAAAACAAAGGCTGTCAAATCTGTTAAGCTGTCACACAGTATTCCACACTAATCTACGCTTTATTTGACTCATACATACATCTAATAAAGTGTCGGAGATCCAGTAGACAGACCAGCCTCTTTTCTGCTTTCACATTGAACCTATAAATAGAATAAGAGCTGAAGTCCTTCCCATCTTACCTCGTGTTTTCCAGCTGTGATGTTCTGCAGAGCCCCAAGGACAGCATTCTTGATGGTGTCACTTGTACTGCAGGCCACCAGTGATATGTACATCCTGACAGTGATTATGTCCCACAGCCACTCTCTACCATGGGGGTTGGGGTTGGGCTCTGGCAGGGGGCGCTGTTGCGCTACATGCTGAAAAGAAGGAGTTTACGAGACACAGACTTCAGGTATGTGGGTTTAAATTTACAACAAGATGTGGCTAACCGTGTTAACAATTGATTGTATGCAGTATGGACATCTAAAGACTTGCGGTGCATTGATTTTTCCACATTTTCATATTGGAAGTTTACATTTCTGGCAACAGTTTTAGTGTGAAAGACATACTTATACAGCTTTAGGGACCCAAATCCACGCAGTCAGATTTAATTCATGTGGAACGTTGAAAAACAGTCGCTGTAAGAGCGACATCACAGCTAAGGGATGCAGAAGAGCATCTCTGAACACGCAGCATGTTTAATCTTGAAGCAGATGACCTACAGCTGCAGAAGACCACACCCGGTGTCACTAGGAACAGGAAACTTAGACTACAATTCACATAGGCTCATCAAGATTGGACAATGAAAGGCTGGAAAAATGTTGCCCCGTCTGATGAGTCTCAATTCAACTCAGATTATAGTGTAAGAATTTGGCACAAAAAACATTCATACTCTCTTGTATCGATGCTTCAGGCTGCTGGTGGTGAATGTTTACCGACACACCTCAGATTTCTTAGTAACAACTGAGCATTGTTTAAATGTCAGCAAAGACAAAAGTAAAAAAAAAAAAAGGCTTAGCGTTATTCAAAATAACACTAAGTGTTCTTAAATAAAGACCAGACAAATGGTTTGACTTAGTAATCTTTTATCTGATCAGTAGCCATCAATCCAGTTATGTCCTCAGTAATATAGGATTTATGTCAGCAATAAACGTTGTAGAACAGTGTTTTTTTATTTTGCACTTTGGTCACGATTAACCTTTAGAGCACGTAAAAGCTTAACGCTCCCGTCTGCTCGGCAGGGTTCAGAGCACTTATAAAGTCTTCTGTAACTGAAGAATATAACTGCTACTCATAAGATGGTCCCTGTATTGCATTTTCACCCTGACTTGTTTTATTTTTGCTCTGTTTTGACATTATATTTCATTTTTAACTTGTACCATTAACAGCATGCCTTCTTGCCCAGGTTTCCCTTGGAAAAGAGATCCTAATCTCAAAGGACAAAAGTCAGCAAATATCAACAGGAATTTAACTGATAGCTCAAGATGTGTGTTTTTAAGCTGCTTTAGCTTGTCTGCCAGGTATAAAGTTGCAATCCACCTCCTCCCTACTTCCTCCTTTAAAGCTGTATTTGACTTCATTAATGTCATGTCCATTGTCACTGATGCCTGCTTTGTTGCTATACGCATGCAACTGCACAAAGGTGTCAGACCCGAACCCTAGCATCAAATAAAATTACTGCAGATGGAAAAAAAAAATCATCTTTTGAGAATTGTGCTTCTGAATGTCATGCTATGTAGAGTTATGGCTAACTGCATAGATAATAGCATAACAGCAGCAACACTGCTGCACCTGATGAAGCAGTAATTTATAATGCATGATTTGTTTGGATGTTTCTCACCACCAGTCTAATATAAAAGAACGCTAAACGAGTATGTTCTAGTGAGGATGATTACACTCAGATATTAAACCATAAGAGCGTCTTTTGTGTTGTCAGGGTCCATTAATGTGTAAAGAGATTACCTCTGTGATCTTGGCACTGCGATAAGAAAAACAGCCCAGAGTCTTTGGCTGGGAATCCAAGCCTTGGCGAGACTCTCTGAGAACCTGGTCATTTTTCTGCGGAAGCTCTGACTCAATCTGATAAGACAGGTTGTGCAGGATACACACGCAGTTCTCTGTGGACTTCAGAGTAGATTGAGATGTAGATAAGGAAAGAAAGTAAAAATTATCTGGTGAACAACTTAATAACATACAGGGACACAACAGAAACACAGAAGGGAATTCTAAGAATTCAGGCAAAGTTTTCATCTGTTAGAAAGTACAAGGAAAAAAATTATTGCTAAACATGTAACAAAAGTGTTGTGAATCAAAGCAGTTTGCCGTGACGCAGACAAAGTGAGGACAAATGTTTTCTCTGAGTATCATTTTCACTTTACCTTGTCATCCATTGTACGGTTAGCTACGGTTCCCTGGATGTAGTAGACCAAAGAATCGATGAGATTGTCACAATCCCTCATTGCTTTCCTGACATTTGGGCCTCCGGAGCTCAGATTTCTATGAACAAAAATGTGACACTTAGATGAGCCCATATTAATAAAGTCAAAAGTGCTATAAAATAACCTTCTGTCATCCCCGCAATTGTGCAAATTAACGGATGCACTATTTTGGACATCTTTCCATTGGTAGTTGCAATCACAGAAAAATTATATTACAGAATAGCAATACTAGCCTGTTCTTATGCAGCCCAACCAACACAGGAAAATAAATACGAAAATTAACATTCAGAATCCACACAAGAAGCTCTTTGTGCAGCCATGAGGAACTCCCTTATTTCATCTACAGGGAGCTCAAAAGGCTTTAGAACATGATAAGGAGAACTCGATAACACTGGGTCAGAGAGGACTGAATGATTTCAGTTCAGCAAAGCCGGGGAAAGGGAGAGCTCGATGAATAATTGAGTCTTTCACTCTTTTCATCTGGCTATAGTTGCCAGGGGAGCAGTGGCTCTAAAATACCTCCTGCTTTGCAAACAGAGAGATGATGTGTGTCGAAAGTCCAAGGCAAAAGTATGAGGCATAATCTCAGACCCTAGCAGATAAACTGTGGTTTGACATAATCACATGATAGTAAAGAAACTGTATAAAAAATGGATGGTAGTTATTCGTTTGCTTATTATAATTTTAGTGACTAGGCTGTTTCAGACATTTTCACAGAGCTGCTTGATGAAACTCAGATGTTTTTTTTTTAAATCAACCATCATGTAGTTCTTCTGCCCTTTGCACTCTCCTTTAAATTCTTGGTGATTTCCACTGTTTTACTGTTCATCTTTCTCCATCAGGTCCTCTACACATACCCCTCTAATCTATACCAATGAGAAAATTGAAAATATCATTAATTCAGGTAGACCAGAGAGCCAAGCCTAGTTTCCTATCACGGTAGAGCAGCAGTCTACTTTGTCTGATGGGTCAGCTGAGACTCTTTGTTTAGGCTGTTTTTGCATTTTCATCCATTTCCATCCAACACTGTAAAAAAAACAATAAAAATCTGAAAATGTGCTGGTAATTTTCTGCTAATGCAGTACCTATTTTGGTGGGGGGTTTTCACACAGAAATGAATTTTCATTTTAGTTTTAGATTTAATGAATAAAGAAAGAAGTCAAAAGTACATTAAAACTGTTAATTACGAGCACAGCTACCCTATATATAATGTGCTCTCCTGTGTAAGAATAACCTACACATTGGGCCATCTTTACAGGTTACATGACAGATTCAAGCATAAAAACATGTAATTTCTGTGAACAGAAAGAGAATGAAACAAGATGTAATTCCTATCAATCTGGAGGTCCCAGATCCAAGCCATGTCACCCAGTACAAATCACTGGAGTTTGAGGATGTAAGTGATAAATTCAGAAGCAGAAGAAGTTTTTGTCCTTCAGGAATTAAATTGCTATGATCCCAAGCAATATCTTTTAATCTGCTGAAATCTTCGCCCTCTTCAGTTTAGAATCAGCAGATTCAGTGATAACTACAGTGGTTTGTGGTTTACCCCAATGAAAAACATCCCACCAAGTATAGTTTTGCAGATAACAAAAGAGAACCTACCGCAGGCAGCCAGTGGCATTGTTGAAAGTTTCAGCATCCGCTAAGAGCTCATCTTTTGGATTCTCGCCTTCAGAAATGCCAGAACCGGGAACGAGAACGGAGCGGCTGAGAGTGGATAAGACATGTTTTGGAAGAGCCTCCTTCAAAGTGTCATGAGAGGAGAGGTTCCACAAAAAACCTGTGACAGAGATTGAGATTTACTTTTTTGCAAAAAGATTCATCACAAAAATATACATAAGTTAGTGCTATATTGCATATACAAGTCTTAGAGCATGATTTCATATGTATCAAAGGAAATGTTTGATTTAAAGCGAGCAAAACCAGTTTGATGAGAGAAATTTGCAAACCTAATCTGATTAAAATTAGAAAATGTAGAGTATTTAAACACAAACTAACCCGTAAGCTGCCGTCTGGTCTCTTTATCCCGACTGCCAGTCAGTACAGGAGGAATGAAGGACAAGCCTTCTTTTTCCCAAACTTTTAGCTTATTTTCATCGTTCTGATAAACAGCATTGCGCAGCGCCCCGGCAGCGGCACGCTGCACTTCTTCGTTGTCATTGTTAAGTAGATGCATGAGCTTCTCAATCCCGTTCAGGTGGCAAATCTGGAGAAAAAAAGAAACAACGAGAATGGACAAACCATTAACATATTTACAGGATTTATTTATTTACAGGATTTTTAACCGCTCTGCATCCTTAACACATAAAATACCTGTAATTAAACATACCTTGTTTCTAGCAATGGCACTCTGGAAACATTGATTTTGTATGAAGCTGGTTGCACAGATCAGTGTTTCCTCTTCATTCAGGGTCAAAAGCTGCACAGCCCTCTCCAATGTCATCATCGGGGTCTTGCTTACTGACTTCCTGTGTGAAAATACACAAATTTGCAAAATATACATTATCAATACAGGATCATATTGAATTAATGAATGTACAGAACAAAGGTCTTACAGTTTTGTGATATTCTGCGCCTGGATCTGCTGAATGGGTAACTGGATTTCTGCCCGCCTGCCAGCATCTGTCTCCACACTGCTGCCAGAGGGTGGGTATGAGTTCAGTTTGTGGGATTTCTGGTGGCCCTTTTCCCTCGTCTGATCTAGCAAGAATGAGCCCGGCTGGATAGAATTAAACATATCACCATTTCGTCTCTGTACAATTGGCTTCGCAGTACTTTGTCTGCAAGTCCACCGAGAACTATATTCTCCGTTTCTCTGAAATCCAGCGTTTGCAAATACAGATTGTGATCCTACAGTCTGTCTAAGCTGCTTCTGCTGTAGGGTCCCTCGTGCAGGTGTGTATACATATTTCTGTGTGCTACGAGGTAAATCTGAAGAAGCATGGCGATGAAAAGAAGTCGACTTTGCTAAGTGAGTTCCCACTCTGGGAGAACGGCTTGGTCCTGGGGGGGTCTGCATCCCAGAATGGTAAGTCCTGTATTTAAAGAACCCACGAGGTATCTCGGGGCTTGACTGAGGGGACACTTCCAGCCTCCTGGATGTTTTGCACTCATGGTCACCAGAGGAGGAGTGACTGGAGAAGGTCGATTTATTTACCTGTAAGAAGAAAAAACAAAAGCAGCTTTTATACACTGGCCTGGTTACCCTTCTCTTTTACCGTACAGGACTTGCATTTATATGTGCATGGTATTATAGTCAGAAATACACAGCAATGCACCTGTGCAAATGTCCTTATGATGTCTTGGTAACCCCATCCCAATGCATTTATTACTGTGCACCAAAATTTAGCACAAAGGAATACTGATGTGGTTTAAAATATATGACTCATTTCTTTATTGCGTTATTGTTGTAAACAGTTCCATATGTTGTATAGAAAGAGAAACACAAAGACAATTAGAAGTAATTGCCTATTTACCCAAGCTGCTGCTACATGTATTTTCTTTATTGTGGGAAAATAAGGAAGTCACTCCCTATAAACTTGTGTTAAATTGTCCAACTTTAAAAAAGATATAAGGATGTTCATAAACTTTTGGATTCATTTATTAGTTAGATTTATTTATTTAATTTTGGCTCAGCTTTTTAAATTGTGTGAATGACTAAGTTGCTCTTTGGGGTGTGGCTGCGATGACTCACGATGTCACTATCAGCTAGGAGTCTCAGTGAGTCACTTAACTGGAACTTTGATGTTAGAGTCACACAAGGGAAAGCAATGGCTGGAAAACGCGGCATGACCAAAATTATTATGACTGTGTGCAATAAACATGCAACTTCGAAGGGGTGCTTTGAAGACAGGGAACAGTTTTGCGACCACTTGAGGTCAGCTGCCATTTTCAAAGTGACTTTGCAAGTGCAATAACATGGAAATGAGACAGAGTCAGTCTGCTATCAGTTCAAGGGTGAATTAAGTCTATTTGGCTACTACATGCTATCTGTTTGTGATAATGTGGTGATTATCTATGATCAATAAGAAAAAAAAAAAATGTTACTGTCGACGTTCACAGAGATTCCCGCGACTACTCTGTTCCAGACACAAAACCCAGTAGCTGATTTGTTTTTCCTGTTATACTCCTTTCACGTTTGTTGCCTGAGGCGTAGTTTGTGCACAGTAATGTAAATTTTATGTGGACTAGTCTTCACGGTCACACGCAGGCAAACAGATGTCCCTCGCACTCAACATCTCATGCCAGAATTTACTTAGACCGAAGACTCGCAAACTATAAGAATAATCAAGACTTTACATTCAGAGTTCAGCTAGAAACTTAAAGATCAATCAATCAATCAATCAATCAATCAGATCTTCTTTTTCTAGTTTCCAAGTCCTTTTAATAGTCTAGTTATTTGCATGACAGCATTGGTGTGTAACGTAGCACTTGCTCTTGTTCAAATATGCTCACTTTTGGCTCCAAGAACCAAAGATGCCGATGGCTGCAATGCCTAATGCTTGTCAACAACAGGCCACATCCATGTTTTTATACATAACCTATCCTTTTACCCTGCTTTTACTTTGTAAACCAAAAAGGCTTTTTATGTTCTTTTTTTTCCCCAGCTTCAAGTGTCTATACACATAAAGCAAACACTGTTGCATAACAGATAAGATACGATAAGAATACAATGATTTATTATTTAATAGGCTTGTTTCTGTGAGCATGCAGTAAGCAGCAGCAGGATACCACCCAGGACCATTTGCCTGTATTCAAATTACGGAGTACAATATTTAAAGTGCAATACAGTATGAGGCCACAACTTCAAGTAGTTTATCCTTTTATAATCATTCTGTACAGGGACGACTAAAGCAAGCATACTGAGTTGAACATGCTTAATACCTGTGAAGGAATCTGCATACTTCTGATGTGCATTAGCTCTAAAAAACAGGAGCGTGACGAATCTTCTAGTGATCGATTAGGAAGACAAATGTCAAAATGCCAAAATGTTTGGGTGCATGTGGGGGTGCATGAAGCACTACAGAAGAATGAATAAAAGAGAGTCTTACCCTTACGTTTGTAAAAGGTCTTTCTGCACCATCAAGGCTCTTTGTTTCATATTTCTGTGAATAGACGCCACCTTAAACAAGTCAAAGAGGTTTGGTTAGTCCATATGATAATTCCCGCCACACATGTTAGTGTTCTCATATTTGGATCGTGATTCCGACTCCGGGACAGTGCACACTCACAGGGCGGGACGGCAAAATAAAGTGTGTAGAATCACAATAGTCCCGTGCACAGGGACTATTGTGATTCTGGGAGAGACGATTCCTAGAAATGTAATTATAATTACCAGATATGTCAGCAGACTTAATATAGTTTTGTTTTTTTTTATTTCATTTTGACGTTTTTGTTTGTTTTTATTATTTAGTTTAGTTTAAGTGAGTTTCCAGGTTGGATTTTCTTGTTTCAGACTTAGAAAATTTAGACACTTAGACAGAAATCAAGTATACCAATATCAGCCTTGGTATCGGTATCATCCATATTTGGATCTATCCACCCACCTGTAATGCACATTTGCTGCTCTAATACAGTTTCTTTTTAACCAAACTAACAAATAATAAAACTATTTCCCCCAATGATTATATTTTATTTTAGTTTTTTAAGTTCAGAAAATTGTTTGCTACTTTCAATTTTTTTTTAAGCGTTTCTTTTTTGTTTTTGTTTTACTTAAATGTTTGTTTCACATCTAGCTTCAATTTGTAGTTTTGTATAGTTAACTATAATAACCTTGTGCTTCAGTAACAAAACCAGTTAGTCATGTCAATAAATGTAATTTTCTACTTTTTCTACTTACTGAATTGTGGTGGTGTTCACCCTGATCCCATCACCAGGCAATAACAGGGCTAATACACAGAGACAAACAACCATTCAGTCCCATTAACACCTACAGCAGATTTAGATTCACCTGTTAACCTAAAAAGAATGTCTTTGGACTGTGGGAATTCATAACACAGCCACAGGGTTAATCCAAACCCAGGACCTCTTTGCAGTGAGGTGACAGTGCAAACCGCTGTACCACCATGCCACTATGTGTCTAATCTTATATTGCATTTCATGCTGATAGTTAGTCAGTCTTTGATTATTAAAAGTGTGTAACAAATCCTTAAGAATTAGGTGTAATTTATCAGGTGAGAAACCGTACATGTGTGGTGCCTTGATTTCTGTTATAAGAATGAAAAACTTGGGGCGGATTAAGTCACAAAATATATAATGCAAATAATAAAAAGCCTTGCAATGTCCTCTAATAGCACTCTGCATCCCACAAAGGCTTGGGAGGAAGCTAGTAAATAAATTCTTTCATTTTTTATTTTCACGGTAGTGTTGACTCATGTGGTTAACCATCCGTCTAACAAACCTTTTAATAGTCAGCGATGCTTCATAAATTCAACCAAACCTGTCCCGATACAGACAATATTACATTTTATTCCTTATAGTCTGCAAAATTGAATTGCAGACCTCTTTATTTTTGGCTACCAATACTTAATAAATAGGGTAATAGGGCTGACATAGTAAACTCTGGTTCTCGCAGTATCACCTTTAGGGAACTGCAGAAACCTGTTAGACAAGACGAGTAACTAGAAAGTGTGCATTCCCCTGACAAAAATGTCTGTGTTTAGGCTAAGTAGACTTGTAGTAGGCTCCATATAACGCAGAGCACAGCCTCGGGACAGACAAAGCAGGGTCTGGCAAAGCAAAAGGGGTTGATAGTTTATTAAAGGCGTTTCCAGCTTGGACCCTTTTGAAGTGGTAACAGCCACCAGGGTGGGAAAGGAGGAAAAAAATTCTGTACTTCTTTTAATATTATTGATACTAATATTATTTGAGGTTATTATTATTTAGTAAAGCAGTTGATAGTTCACTAATCTACCAGAACAAGTCCATGACATCCTAAAGTTTAAATATTATATATAAAAAGTGGAAGTTATCTTTCCGACCGCTCTCATTCATTTCATTCATTAGTACTACTTGGCTTGGCTTATGTACACCCGGTTTCTCCCAAATGCGTCAAAGTATGATGCTGATTCATTTTGAAAATGAACATTACCATTTGGCAGAGTCTTTTTCGTCTTCCTGTACATTGTGAGCTGAACCTGTCGGTGAACCCGCCGGTTCTTTGAATCGGGCTGCGTTGAGGACAGTAGATCGGCCGGCAAAGCCAGGCTGGTGTCACCCAGAACAAAGGAGTCCTGCGCAGGTAACGCCGACTTAAAAAACACATCATCCATTGTAAAAACAAAAGTGAGGAAAAGAGGAAAAAGAAAAACAAAACACAGCAAGAGCCAAGAGGTCAGTTTATAGCCATATAAATAGGGATCCTGCTCGACGCTGCTTTGTTTCTCCCACGTTCACTCAGCTAGGTACAGACAGGAGGGCGGGGCTAAAGGCGCACCTGAGGTGTCAGGTGTCACCATGAGGACACGTTGGTTGTCGATGTGTGAATGTAGCCGTGTGCTTTAGTATCAGGTGGCAGTGTTTTAGTATCTTTAAAGGTTTAAAGGTCGTTTTAAAATTGTAAACTCAGCACCAATCAAATTTTTTTCTTTAAAAAAAGATTTAGCTAACACTACTTGGGAAAATTGATAAATTTGTCCAGCAGACGTTTTTAGATCTGTACACCTGATAGATTAAAAATAATTTAATCAAGACGAGATTATAGGATTTTTAGATTGAACTCAAGAATAAATTTCTACATTAACTGCGCAGGAAGTGCAGTCATTTTATTTAGAAGCTCGGAAGTAATTCGAGAGATTAAGATCAGGTGTGTCACATTCGTAGCAGTTTTTGATATCCCTACATCCTCAGTTTGATAAATTGCAAACTAAATTGCGTAATAATGCCAGATGTAGCAGAAAGTGTACAAATTAAAACTCAGACAAATGCAAAATATTGGATTTTCTTTTTTCTTTTGTCAGCAGGTTAAAAAAAAAAAGTTAAAAAAGCCGAATAAACTTTTTTTTTTTTTTTAAACAAAAAAAGTGGATTTTCTGGCCATTTCTGGCTTGTTTTTAACAGTTGGATGAAAATCCTTTGTAATCAATAACACCTATCAGATCAGGTGACCAGGCCATAGAAGAGCATCCCACTTCTTTACCTTGAGAAACTCTTGGTCTCCACTACACCTGCTTCTTCCATCAGCATTCACATCATCAGCAAACACTGGTGCCCCTCTTCTACAGGCAGTCATGTCAAACTCTACACTTTGTGTCAACAACAAAATAAAATCAATAAAATAACAGGGGAACAAGCCTCATCGGCTAATTGTTCAGTTATTTGAGCCTCAGTACCTGGTGAACTGTGTATAAAAAAAACGTAATTATTAAACAGTTATTGCAGTACCTCTGTTAAAAAATTTGTTAAAATTAAACCTGAAATTCTATATTTCACTCACATATTTTGTTTACTCCTCTGCGATGGTGTACAGAGTAAAATGAGAAAAACAAATTTCATCTTAGTCCAACAAATTATGGACCTAACTGTCGGTATGGTGGGGACTTTGAGTCAGCAGTAGGTCTCTTTGTGATGTGCACTGCGCTGTTGTGTTAAAAAAACAACAAAAAAAAACAACAAAAAAAACCGCTGACACATACAAGGAATTGGGTCCAATAGGATTGCCCTTCCAGACAAAGCAGCCAATGTTTGACTTCTGCAAGTTGTAAAGTCTAATTACGGTTTCTTAGAAACTTTTACAGCCTTGACTTTGATCGGCGAGAGCTCCTTCACGATCATAAAAAGCTTGAGACTCTTTTCTCAGAGACGATAGCTTGTATTCAGCTGTGTTAAATCTTATGGTAAAGCTGCCCTCAAGGCAAAGTTAATTTTTCAGCTACGGTCGCCTGACACTGTGAAAACTGTCCTACGCTAGTATCTCAGCTTGTAAACATTTATATAAACAGACTACAGATTCATTTAACTAAAATTTCTTGCATATAAAAACACATTTACCTGTCAAGCACCAAAAACAGTCCATGCTGCAATCAGTTAAATAAATCCTCAACAACTGTTGAAATAAGGTTTTTCCTCTTTAATGCACTCTTCTCCAAAAGTCTTTCCTCTCCAATCCTTTAAGCCACTTTTACATGAAACATTGCTGTGCATATTAAGATAAACAATAACAAATTGTTGTTTGCTTTGTTTACAGTAAGACCAATCACAGATCAACAAAGACCCGAGCATCCAACAGCATCTCAACGAGCGGAGGGAGGAGATGTGACTGGGAGTTGGAGAACATCACGGTTAATGGATGGGGTTAATGTTCAGATTTTGGGTCTGACTCAGTCGTACATGTTCAATTTATACGCCGACTTCAAAACGGCGCGAGGTAAAGAATCACTGCCTCATCAGAATCTCGACAACGTAGGATGCAGTTAGGATCTAGAAAGACATTTTTTCACATTATAAAATTATCATATTCTAAAATAACACAAAGAATTTATCAAACAGTGTTTGATCTGTTTTTTTTCCCCTCACTCTCTCTCTCTCTCTCCACAATATAGACGATTGAAACACTGACATCAGGTTCTTTTACCCCCCATAAGGATACAAACAGTTTTCCTTTAATTTGGCACATCATGTTTTTGTCCAGACACATAGAAACAGGCCGAGACTTTATGAGAAATGAACCGCTGTATTATTTTACGATACTTCGGATAAGGTTTTGTAAAACAGCAGCATCTACCGGGGAGATAAAAGGAGACGTGGCATGAAGTCGGTGTCGTTGTTAAAATCTGAAGATATAACTGAACTCCTACAAAAGCCGAGACTGAGGTTCCACGCCTGGATTATACCACGGCTTACATTTCCAAACCCATTCATCTGATCTTTGCTGTTTTTTTGTCAGCCGCTCGCCACAACAGATCATCTCACTCAAACTCTAGCATCCTCCTCTATCGCACCAACTCAAAAAACCCCCTTGTTTATGCCAGGTCAATACTTGTGTGACGTCTGTGTGTCTTAAAAAGGTTTTCAGCTTAAAGTTTCAGATTATCATCCATATAATCTCATTCTGTGCTGTCAGTCATTTTAGTACAACTATTACATGACGTACCTCCCCTCCCGCCTCCTCCTTCCCCTCTACACAAAAACCAGCCGACCTTCACATCCTAAACCTGTGGCATGTCACTATGTTGTGATACAAATATCCTGTGGTGTGCGTACTTGGTCGGCGAGGGTGGATTCAGGGAGGGGTTCCTACAGATCTTCTTTTCCTGACATTTGTACATTGTTAAAAAAAAAATATATATATATAAAACATTAAAGAGAAAAATTACAGCTTCATTTAGGTTAAAAACACATTGTCAGCGGTTCTCCTCAAAGCTGTTTACAAATCGCTGTGGTAACTAGTCGTCATTCAGCCGTCAAAGCAGGAGAGAGTGGGAGTCCGTTTTCAGGGAAGAAACGTGACATTTAAAAGCTGGGGTGAGCCACTTTTCTTTGGCCTTTAAAAAAAAACAAAAAACAATCCATCTTCCTTTTCAAATATATATCTATATTTGGGTATTTTGGCAAATGTTGGAAATGTTAAAAAATATCTCAGATTTAAAAATGCACCGTTTCTTTGTTGTTTAATTAAACTATGACATGAGATCCTTTTACCTTTGCTTTGCATCAGTTAACTTATTGATCCAGTAGATATTTCCCCCCGGCAGCATTGAATAAACCAAGACATTAACAGATCAACAGGAAGAAGAAAAAAAAAAAGTCATTGTCAAGTCATTTGTTGCATTAATTGCAGCCCTATGCAAACAGGACAAAGCAATCATGATGTATATGGAAATGTAATTAGTGAACAGTTTCTTCAGATTGCTGTAACAGCACCACGATACGAGAGAGAAAACTGCTGCTGGTTAAAAGGAAAAGCAGACAATCATTCGATTATTTTCAT
>VUQR01034850.1:35583-67047 GCA_015108515.1 Hemichromis elongatus
GGGAATTGTTGCAGTATAATCACTATTCTGTTTCTTTCAGTTTGCTGATTTACTGAAACTTATTGGGTGTATTTTTGAGATTTCAGTACTAACTGATGAGCTCACTAGTGTCACGAGACTGATGCTCAGTGAAACAGGCTAATCCCAATGATCCCAGTGACCCTTTTTCATATGTTTTCCCCCATGAAATAGGGAGGGGTGTGGGGACAGAGACACCGTGACTCCCCCTTACATTTAACTTAGAAACGTCTGTGTGGAAAGAAAAGGCTACACCCCAGTCATATTATCATTCAAATCACAGTTGTCATTACTTCCTTCAGATGTAAATACAGCGTGCTGGTTATCGTGTTACTGCAAGTCAGACAGCATCATCATCTTGTTTTAGCAATGGTTTCCTGGCTTTACACTGATGTGACCTCCTGGACCATAATTGCAGAGCAATTTCAACATAACCTCTAGACAAATAAATAATTTAAAAGATAATCATTCATTTGCCACACATTTTTTAAAGTAATGGATACAAATGGGGAAAAAAAAACATTGTGGGGAACATGTGGATTGCTTTCAATAGTCCAGATAACTGCGTATCCAATGGTTTAAGTGGTCATCTTAAGTTTACAAATGACTGCACAGTTTCTACAGGGTGTCATTTGTATCCATACCATCAGGGTAAGGGAGACGTGCTAGAAAATTAATGTATTTATAGACTCCTGATGTCATTTGCATGATATATTATAAGTGATTTATAATGGACTAAACTTAGAAGCAGACCAGCTGAACCAGATCTGGCTCCCTAATATAACAACAGATGTTATCATCCTGATGGCATCAGTGGAAAATAAATCTTTCTGTCATCATATACTTAAAGTGGTTTATCATCGCCGTCTTGCATAGCAAAGGAGGGTAATTAAGAGGTCCCCATTTAGCCGAGGTGTGAAGGGAATATACGGATCCGGTTTCTTTTGGCTCACGCTGAGACAGATGGATGGACACAGAACTGACTGTCTTCAGTTTATCAGGAAAGTCTGCCTCGACACAACTGCATATAGTCGTCCACAACAACATGGATACACATGTCACATGTGTTTTATACAAAGATATAGTGTATACATGTTGCTACATCTATAGATGCACACACATACACCCACGCTCTCACACACAGAGTCCCATCGGCCTCTTCATTCTTCATTCTTCTGTGATCCACTAACTGTTGCAGTCAACGGTGATTATGCCTATAAAATCCTGAGCTGATTAGCTCACCCATAAGTCCCTTCTTTGACCTCAGCGCTGAGCCTTCAGTCATGAGCCACGCGAAGGACTGGCTACTTGCCAGATAGCACAATCCTGAAATGATCTCTAATATAAAAGATGTAGATGTCCTCATCCAGATAAAGACAATGAGACATCATTTATCCCTTTTCTAAGTTTAGCTCATGGATAATCGTCATACTGCAGCTATCAGGATAATTTTAGAGCCGGCCATCTGTTTTCCCATAAGGTCTCAATTATCGAACGCTTAAGTAAAATGAGGTTTTTGCAACACGTGCATCCTTTAAATACAGTCATTATTACAAGCAAATATGCAACAATAGTTTCAGGTACTAATGGTGAAGTGAACGTTTAATGGGAGGAAACTCATCTGATAAACTCCTGCTGGCTGGCCAATGCTGACAAGTTGAATGTGTGCTGCTGTCAGCTGTTGAATATAGAGCCTCTGCAAAGGCAGATCTGTACTGTTTCTTCACCAAGGCAGACACCGAGAACTTGAATCTGACTCTTCCAGCTTTATGTCTGGTTGATTTTAAAAATATACATTTTAAAATTACATACAGTGTTGTGAAAAAAGTATCTGAACTGTATATTTGTCACACTTGGATGTTTTAGATCTAAAAGCTGATTATACTACAGGGAACAGCTGTCCAACACTAGCAGGCCTGTGGTGAAAAAGTAGAGACTGAGACCTGTCTGGCAAAGTGAAGTAGACTAAAATATCCCAAAAAGCAACACATCATTTTACAATCTAAAGAAATTCAAGAACAGATAAAGAACAAAGTCAATGATATCCGTTAGTCGGGAAAAGGTTACAAAGTCATTTCTAAGGCTTCGGGCACTCCAACGAACCATGGTGAAAGTCATTATCCACAAACAGAAAACTTAAATTACTAAAATACTTCAAGAGTGCATGAACAACTCATACAGTAGGTCACAAAACAAACCAGAAATACATCTAAAGAACTTCAGGCCTCACTTGTCTGAGATAAGGTCAGAGTTTATGATTCAACAATAAGAAAGAGACAGGGCAAAAATGGCATCCGTGAAAGAGTTCTAAGGCAAAAACCACTGTTGACCAGGCTCATCTCACTTTTGTCAAAAAACATATTGAGACCCTTGTGACTTTTGGGAAAATATTCTATCTTTATAGATACCTCGGAATTTGGGAGTGATGCCACTCCAGGGAGTGAATCCTTAAAACTTGAAATTTCTGAGTTCCGACTTACGCACCAAAAGTCTGGATTTAATCCAACGGAGATCTTTTGGCATGGCCCTAAACAAGTCAATTATACTTAAACTTCCCTTGGCCAATATTAATATTTGTTTCATGATCGAAACATCTAAGTTTGACAAATATGCCAAAAAGAAAAATCAGAAAAGAAGCAAATGCTTTTTCACAGGTCTGTAAATGTCAACAACCAGAGGTATTTAGGTGATTTGCTGAACTGTGTGAAACGTCTGATGTGGTGAGGTTTATGCTAATGAGATGGTAACTCTATAAAGTGTATTCCTCTTACAAAGTCTCCGGATTTCTCGGTGATTCTGATTGCTCACTGTTTTGTCAACGAGCCTGTTCTTTAAAAAGTCGTTTAAGACCAGTACTGAAATGTGTGAAGAAACCCTACCTCACACATTGTGGCCAACCCATTTCACAGTTCGGTCATACAGCTAGCTCTTTGGTATGTAAAGAGCACAAACATCTACTCCATTGTTGTGGGTCTGAGAGTTTGCCGTAGGAGCAGTAATGGGTGTTTACAACAATTATGCAGAAGAAATTCACAGGTCAACCAAGGTAAAAGTCCCTCTACTCCCACCCCACCTTCAGCACACACGTACACACACACACTCTCGCACCCATAAATAAACATCTTTGTCTCCAGAGTAATTTTGTACCTCTGGCATTACCTGACAAGTAGCTATTATGTGAACAGAGTCAGAAATAAGGCAGCTGGAGGTTTACTATGCCCTGAGAGAACTCTGTATTGTGCTTAGAAGGGGTAACATAAGTTTCTCTAGATGTCAGTGTATGTTTATGTGCCATGGGTGAAAAAAAAACAACTCTATTCCAGATTAGGGACTTCTAAAAACCTTTGATGAATAAGTGGAAAAAGGGGGGGAAACGAGCCCTTTTTTATGACTTGTTATCTGTCCTTTCACAGAATAGTGTGTTTTGTTGGGAACTGTCACTTTTGTTTATGTCTACATGGTTAGGAGATATATAATATGTAATATATAATCTCTCCAGGCATCACTGGAAACATTATATATTTCATCTCACCTGGAAATGCCTGGAAAGCCCTGTTAAACCTGCTGTCATCATGACCCAACTTCAGAGAAGCAGAAACTCATGGATGGATGTGTCAGGTGACTGAAACCCAGCTTTATCACTTTTAGCTTTAGTCTGATTTAGCATGATGTCCAGAAGGCAAGAGTTAAAGAGGAATACGCTCTCTGATTTGTTCTGTGGTTCCACGTTATTGTACGACGGGAAGTCTAGATGAATGAAAAGTGGACTTGTGCATTCTTTTATTGTCATTTGAGGCCCACCACTGGCCCGTGGGACACAGTTTGAGAACCAATCTTTGAGATTAAACTAGGTGGAAACATAAAGGTGCATTGTTGGTAATGCAGCAGAATCTCCAAGCTTTAAAGTTATGTTGACAGCACACTGATAAACTGCTTGCAGTAAAAGCCAAATTCACATTGCCTGGATTCAGAAAAAGTGGGGATATCTTCCAGGGCACAATGAAAGCTTTAAAAGCAACACCTGTCATTAAAGTATGAAGCTAATATGGGATATGTATCATAAAACACAGCAAAGAAGACAGTCCAACACTAGCACATATAATAGATATAATTTGAGCCGGTGTATGAAAAATGTTTCCCAAATTTACATTTTTATCTCCCTCTTTAGTCTCTTCCAGCTTCTTAAGAATTTGCCTTACTTCCACTTAACTAATTTAATCCTTCTTATCCTTATCGGATGGTGGCGGGTTGGCAGTGTTTTCTGGTCAAAGACTTACACAATTGGAAATTCACCAAAGGAAAGTTAGCATTGTGTAAGTGTGCAACTTTATGGCCAAACTTTTTTGCAATAATCACCAAAAAAATCACATCAACATCTCTCCTCCAGTCTATACAACAGGATAAATACAGGTCTCTAAGCCAAGGATGGAAGAATGACTTGCTTGTGAAGACTGAAGGGCACAATGGGGACTTTTGGGTGCATATTCAAACCTGTCATTATGCTAGCAGTGGATAAAGCAGACTCAGTGAGAGTAAACATCACTTATGATGAATTGCTCAGAAACACACAGAGAGATTTTGCCAGCAAAATAATCTGAAAAGGAATTATATATAAGGCATAGTAATTTACAAAATGTGTAAATAGTTTTTCATGCTGTAGAGCATCACATTGAAGATTCATGAAGAGTAAAAACGTCACAATGATATTATCTAACCATGTTAAACTTTTGAGGCTACCTGTGACCAAGTGTTTCTCTAACAATGATGCCTCTGTCTCCTCGAGGTAGAGCAAAAACACAGACACTCTATAATCATGTGAAGATTAAGCTTTAAAGGGGCATAAACAAACCCTGACAGTGACAGTTTTCCCAAATGTGGGAAAGTGTACTAAAACAAAACCCCACAGCCACAATGACACACAGCCCGACAAAAAGAAGCAATCCATCCAAACAGCTCAAAATGCGACGTGACGAGGGCCTATGGCGGTAACTGACAGCAGCGAAGAGAAAGCCAAAGTTACTCATGAGCCTTAGGAGTGCTGTGAGTCAGTAGCTTGTGCAAACTAAGAGCATCATGTTTCAAAATGTTGGATATTCAAACGGGTCTTCATCATGTGTTCATCTGGACTGCAGTGCTTTTGTGAGTTATGCTGAGAGAACGAGTCAAGCTTGGGTTTTTGTTTTGTTTTTTTTACAACAAGGGCAAACACCAGTTTATTGACTTAACCCATTTAATCCCATTGGCCACAAAATGACCTGAAAAAAACATTCAGCCATAAGAAGTTTCAAAGAATGTTTCCGAACTGTGCATCAATACAGTTCAAGCAGGTACTGAAATATTTAAGTGTTTGAATTAAATATATGCAGTGTCACATGTTTAGCCCAACTAAATGATCATTAGCTGGTTATTCTCTGGTTAAACCACATAATAAGATGGGTTCAGCAAAGCGCCCTGATGAAAGGTTATTAAAGTATATAACCATATACATATGGCCATTTGTTTTGGTGCACGTCAGCTTTAAGGTGTTTAGTATTAACATCTATATGTTCAGTTCTTCAGCTTTGTACATCTTCTCAGCAACACTAGCGATCAGACTCATCATGTAGTGTACCTGTGTACAAACATAGCCATACAGAGGTATGGTTCTTGTGTTTGCCATCACAATCACCGTCCTCAGTGCCTCCCGATGGCTGTGGTTCAGATGTGGAGCATGAAGGGGACATATGCCTGTTGACATCCAGGCTGTCGAACTGCTGTAAACAGATTGTGACAGGAACAACACTGTCAGTGGTGATGATTTTCCCCTCACAACCCCTTCTCCCCTATTCATCCCTCCCCTCCCTACTGCTAATAATGAAGAACCAAGAGCCTCTACCTACCAGCCAGAAGCTGCGCTGCAGGTGGTCCCTAAAGTATATCTAACTCCTCCACTGAGGCCACGTCCACACTAGCCTGGATAGATCTGAAAATGGAGTTTTCGTCTGGAAACGCGCCGTGTCCACAGTATCGTTTTGAGTCGTTTTCACAGAGTTGCACATCCACATTAAAACGGCGCAAAACACTTACATTCCAGTACCACACGTGTGCAAAACGTAAGTCGATTCGACCTGCGTCATTTCCGTCTGTTGTTTATTTACTTTACGGCTCTTTAAAACGTGGTGGCAAATGGCGAGAAAAAGCACCGAATTTTTCAAATGGAATGACAATGAGGTGGAGTTGTTGCTCCAAGTCACAAATGAGCACATATTAATCTTCAATACGGCCACCAAAAACTGTGAGCAAATAAAACAACTGCTGTATGATGCTGTCTGACCATCTTGGTTGAAGTGGTCACATGAGTGCATCATATGACTAAGATATGTCATCATTTTTGAAAGTCTCTGTTTTCACTGTCCACATTATGCCCGAAAGCTCCATTTTAAAATGTATGCATTTTGGAGAGAGTTTCAAAAATGCTCCGTTTTCCCTGACCAGAAACTCTGTCTCAGTGTGGATGGGAGGTCAAAACAGAGAAAAAATGATGCATTTTCAAACCAAAAGGCAGTAGTGTGGACATAGGGAAGCAACTTGTTCCCAACTCTGATTGGGTATTTGACTCTTTTCTGGCTGAGACCGATGGTCTCAGATCACGAGGAGCTAATTGTCACCTCAGGCACTTCACACTTCCAACCACCTCAGTGCAAACAAAGGTCATTGCTCAATTAAGGCTACATCCACACTACTGCATTTTCATTTGAAAACGCATCGTTTTGTCTCTGTTTTGGCCTCCTGTCCACACTGAGACGGAGTTCCTGGTCAGGGAAAATGAAGCGTTTTGGATACGATCTTGAAAACACATACATTTGGAGACAGAGCATTTTGGCGTAGTGTGGATGGCCAAAACAAAGACATTCCCAAACGATGACATATGTGTGTGGGATGTATGTGGGGACATCATATGTCATATGATGCAGTCATGTGACCACTTCAACCAAGATGGTCAATGGCATTGTACAGCAGTTGTTTGTTTGCTCAAAGTTTTTATTGGCCGTATTAAAATAATATGTACTCATTGACTCGGAGCAACAACTTCACCTCATTATCATTCCATTTGAAACATTTGGTGCTTTTTCTCGTCATTTCGTCACCCGTTTTAAAGACCCGGAAAGTAAATAAACAACACATGGAAATGACGTTTCGCGTATGCGCGGTACTGGAATGTAAGCGTTTTGCCCCGTTTTAATGTGGACGCGCAACTGTGTGAAAAACGACTCAAAACGATAGTGTGGATGCGGAGCGTATCCAGGCGAAAACTCCGTTTCCAAAACTATCCGGACTAGTGTGGACGTGGCCTAAACCACATTATCTGCTAAAAGCTGAGGTGAGATCCTAAAACCTCTGAACCGAACACCTTCCACGCCTTGGTTACGCCTAGAAATTCTTTCCATCAAAACTATGAATAAAATCAATGACAAAGAGCAGCCCTAGTGGACGCCAACACCCATCAAGAATTAGTCTGTTTTATGACTGGCAATGTCAACTAAACTGTCACTACAGTGACGGGATAACTGGAATGGATAAAAACTGTCCTGATACCAATACCGACTGATACTTCAAAGGTTTACTGATGACACATAATCTGGATGTGCTTATTTATGGGAAAAATTCTGGAATAAATGGGTTACAGGCAGCTGGGGGAAACAAAACACTGAAACACAGTAAGTTTTAAAAATTTATGAAGATTTATAAATAATATTGTGTTGAATTTTCATGAAAGTAACTGAAGAAGTAAAAAACGAAGCCTGTGTGCTCACGTGTATAATAAGATATAATAAGCGAAAACATAAGGAGACAGGAACATCAACAGGAAAAGTAAGTGGTCGGTATTATCATTGTATGATTCAACGTTTTGCATTAAAAGTGCTCTATTAAAACCCTATGATAAGTCATGATGAGCTAGGAATGTGATCTGTCAGGCTTTGCTTTGTAAGGAGCAGAAGTTAAGTTGGTGACAATGGATGAATTAATATGCTGCACTTTAAACAGTATCATCTGTTTTATTCCATTCCCCTGAGAAAAACAGCCAGGCCTGTCAGAACGTGTGTTCTGAACACACCAGTGTCATCAAAAGCCATGATATTGTTCATCTATGTGCAAAACAGAACATCCAGACTGACAGCATGCCATAAAAATGCTGATGTTGATGAAGAAGAGAAAACAAATATTCTTTATTTCTATTATTTGCACATTTTCTCATCTGCCCTTTCTGCCATAAATTAATATTTAATATTCACTAAAGCGTTTGTAGTATTTTGCCTCATTTTGAAGTCTTTTCTTCTTTAAAATCTTCGTACCATTGAGGTCTTTTCTTTTTATTGTGACCACATGTTCCCAGAAATCCTGGCACCCACAGCATGCCTATTATTTGATTAACCTCACATCCGTAAAATTCAATTAGTCAGTCAGTTTATAAATTTCATTTTATCCTTTCCCCACTCCAAAATATTCAGGCACAATTGTGAGCCAGAACCTAATGCATTTTGTCTGGTGATAAAATTAGTCGATATCATCACAGACTCACAAATCTCTAAACGGCTCAGATATGCAAAAACAAACAACAATGTATGTTAACCTCTGCAGAAATCATGTAACCATGAGGTCTTTGCTTCATGAAATCACAATGTGTGCTCAACTGAGTTCAGTGTTAATTTGAAAAGCTGAAAACAATTTAATTGGCGATCTTGCTTTCACAAAATCAAATCAAACATAATTCAAATCATATCATAAGGCAAATTTAAGAATGAAAAGAAGCATATCACCAACACTAATCTTAAAATAAATACAACTGTATAGATACAAGGAATCAACGTTGTTCCACACCCCACGTGACAAGCCCCTGGCCAATATCCAGCTTCTTCTATCTTGACTAGAGATACAGGAGATTTCTGATCCAGCACTTACAGTACAGTACATTGCACCATGACCTGACAAATATTCACACTGCAGCAAAATCCTCCCTCTGTGGACGTATTCTTTACATCTCAGCAACTGTCTTCCCCTTATCCCTTCCTTGAGGCGTGGTGTTGTTTTATGAATGAGCTGTTATGCAAGAAAAAGTGACCTGAATACAGACAGACAAAAAGGAGGGAGGGGGAGAGGAAGGGAAGGGAAGGAGGACTAAAAGTGCTGCGTGGCTGCATTTCTGGTGACATCAATCTATTACAAAGAGAAAATACCAAATCGTATGATTCAGTACTGCTGTAATTGTTAGTACTATTCTGGCACTGTTATAAGTACGTGTTTTTCACCGGCTGGCATAATCCTGCTAAAACTGGAGATTTGCTGATGTTTATCAAGATGTTTAAGGTATAATCATCACAGTGACCTGATGAAAACCAGCACAGATTTCTGGATTTCTGTCAGGTTGCAGTGACACCAAAGGATGTTTCGTGCTTGGGTCCACGCATCTATTAGTCATTATCTCACAGGGCAGCTGTTGTTTGTGAAACTGTGGAAAAAAGATGAGAAGTCCACCCATCCTATTCTGCTTATCCAGTTCAGGGTCATGAGGTCACAGGGCCCCATCTCAATTTTCAGAAGCCAAAAGGTGGGGCGCTCCCAGGCCATGTTATCAGTCTATTGCAGAACTAAGATGAAGCGCTTTGCTCCAAAATCTTCTAAAATGATTATTAGTTTACATCGACTTAGATTGCTGTGGATTTTAGGATTACCAAGAAGATGGTAAAGCTTCCAGCTTCAGGTTCACAGACACACATCAAAAACCAGCCTGTATGGCAGCCGCTTCACCAAAGCTGATAAAAAAAAGCCCTTCAGTGTGTATTAGAAACAGCACAGGGCATTACTGGCACAGAAATGCCATCACAAGTGCGTCTTCAAAGCCCTCTCTGTATGATGAGGACAGAGGACATCATAAAAGACATCCCACACCCTGGACACCATCTGTTTGAGCTCCAGGTCAATCCTCACATGAACAAACAGGCCGAAAAAAGCCTCCAAACTCAAAATTCTGCAGCACGATTGAACTCTGAGTCTCCTCTATCTGACACACTTATGTTTTGCTATCATTGGACTGTGTCCACCTTTTACTCTTTGTCATGCTTATTTGTAAAATGATCCCAGCTGAAATACACTTAATACTTTTCTACATCCCGAAGAGCTCGGTTGTATGCATTCCTCTTTGATCTGATTTATATCTCTGTATAATTGATCTCTTTCTTTTCATGTCTTGTTCCTGACTTATTTTATTTAATGAAATATGACCCAGCTGGCACTTGAATCAGTACACGGAAACCTGCCTTTTCTAATGTCAGTGCTTTTGCACTCGCTGTGCTATCTTCCACCTATCCCTCTTACCTTATCTCGGATGATTATGTGAGTTCTGGGTTGAGTCACTTCTCTGTGCAGACGTTTGATCACTTAACCTATTCTAAAATTGCCAAACACAATTTAATGTCAGAGCTGAATTAAAAAATTAAGAAGTGATTAGTTGAGAAATTTGTGCAATTTTCTTCTTAATGAAAACACAGCAGATTTTCACATTTCACCGTGAATATAATTTTTTTTTAAACTTGGTTTTAATTTTTATTTTGATATATTTATTGTTGTTGAACCATTTATTGGATTAACATTGAACGGCATAAAGTCCAGGTACCTGTGGTTACCAATGTTATGCTAAAATTATCCTAAGTTATAAAAATGAAAAAAAATATAGCTGCTAAATTATTTGCATGTGTCTGTGAGGCACAGACACATGCACTACTTTAGACCATAGACTGATAGCAAACATAGATACAGCCACCGAGACATCACCCAGTGGTTTGTGGACTACTTATCAGAAACATCGAGTTGGCATTGTTGTAGTAGCCATTAGGTCATTTACTGAAACACTAGAGCAGTACAACTGCATGGTTATATGATAATAGTTAGCCAGACATGAATCATACTGTCTTTGTGTCGATTTTAATCTTCATGGGATCATAAATTACAAAATTAAAATCATGTAGGGTTAAAGAATATTAGAAATTGGAGATCATGAACTCATTACCTTCACCAAAGAGGTTATGTGACTGACACTGTTAGCCTGCCTGTTAGCAGGATTACATAAAAAGTTATGCAGTGACTTCCAAGAACATGCTCCCAGATCTTGCGGTTGGCCCCCTTTAGAAGGGATCCTGCTTTTGGAGTCAGTGCAAGTCTGGATTTAGGGAAATTCTGAATCATAACTTCACAAATACTGGGAGACATGCTCTTCTCAAGGAAATATCTAACACATATGGATCAAGCTATAATTCTGTATCCAGGCACTTATTTCAATTTTTGGCCAAGAGCTAGCCATTCACAGACTCAGAAGAATAACTCATAAGAGCCCAGATGAATGATAACTGTTAACCGATAATGAAGCAACTGGTTCAGCTCCTGATATTCAGATATATTATTTATAATAAACCAAGTAATAAACAGTCATTTTCTCTTAGACCTATTTGCAGTTTGACTTCTTCTCACATGTTGCATATTGAAGACACCTCAGCTTAACAGTTATTTTCACACCCATCTTTTATTTACAGTCTATGCCACAGTATCCCTTTTTTAAATTCTTTTGTTAACATTTTACAGCTTAATCTGGAAGAATAATCTGGATTAACCTGTACAGTAAAAATTGATTTTTAGGTCAGAAATTTAGAATATTACTCCCTATGCCTTTCTACAGGTTGGTCAAAGGTCATAGGTCAACATCTTAGCTATGCAGGAGCACACAGATACCTGATAACATGCATGCTGGTTGAACGTTTCGTCCACTGCCTGAGATTTGAGCAGTACAATGGGGACACGGAGGAGGATCAGTCTTATTGATCCTGAAAGGGTGAAACATGGAAAACCACTACAGCTCAATTTGTTAAAACAAACATCATGACCGCTAAAACCTCACTGTCAGCACTGTCTGGCAGGGTATTGATCAGCAACCGTCACCACAAGCATGACTCCCTCTGATACAGTAACACGTTATCTTTTAGCACACAGTTTTAGGTTTGTTTACCAGCCTGGGTGGAGGTTACCCTGCCCAGGCCCCATTAGGAAACTCAGTGAATGGAAGCTGTTAATTATTTACATTTAACACTGCTTAGGGGGACTACCACCATGCCCCTTCTGATTCTATCTATAGTTTATGAGTGGGTGTGTCTGTTTATTGCCCGAGGAGACAAAATTAAACAAACTGGCACAATTTGAGGGCTGAACTGTTTTGTTCCATTAACCTCAGCTCCAGCCGCAGGCATCTGTGTGTAGGAAATGATGAGAAGTTAAAAAAGTTCAGGCTCATTTCTGAGTGTCCGTGTTGGCATAAAGGCAGAAGGGGCAAGAAATGTTTTTACTATTAGTTCAAGTATAATGGGTGTTACAGGTCACACAATATTTCACAGCCACTACTGCTAAAATGCACAAAGTGGCATCAGTGCACTGGTATCTTGGTTAAATTCAGTGCAAGTCTGTCTTACATTTTGGAGCCTCAGCAATTATTTTAAGACACAAACACACACACACACACACCCCTCTCTCTTTCTCTGCAGTGACTGTTATACATAGAGAAGTGGAAGGATGGCTTGCGACAGCCTTGTGAGTTATGGATGAAAAACCCACAAGAACAGAAAAGCAACCCGTGCTACTACCTCCCACAAACACACAAACACCCATGGCTGCAGATATGAGAGCATGCACTAGCTCTTTTCTACTTAAGTCAGCCATTGAGATGTTCTGTTTTATGGTGTGCTCTTTGCACCAGTACAGCTAAACAATGATAAAGATGCACTTGGGTTAACAATTTCTTGGATGATGTGACAGAAAATTTGACACACACTGTGACAAATAGTGGTTTAAAGGTAAAATGTGTGCAGTAATGCACACTTTTGGTGGATATAGTCCTGATGTCTTGTCATAATTTAAGAAGGACAAAATAATTCAGAGTACATAAGTTTAGACATGAAGATGCAGCATGAGGACTGATGCTTAGGTATAAGTCTACAGTTCTTTAATACATTTTACATTAATAAACTATTGGGGCTGTAATGTACTGTAAAGCTTATGTTCATTACACGCAGTGGATACTGTAAGATGATTTACTGTAACTGTTTAGATTACAGTGAGTACACTTCTCAGCTGCCAGGACTTTGCCATAGTTTATCTATAAAAAAAAATTACAGTAGCCATTCAGGTACTTTGTTAGGTACAGCTGTACAACAGCTCATTAACACAAATATCTAATCAGCCAATCACATGAGAGCAACTCAATGTTTTTCCCTATGCAGACATGGTCCAGATGATGCGTGGAAATTCAAACTGAGCCTCATCATGGAAATGAAAGGTTATTTAAGTGACTTCGAAGGTATAGAAGTTGTTGGTTCTAGACCAGTTGGATCGAGTATTTGAGAAACTGCTAAACTTCTGCGATTTCCCACCAAAACAATCTTTGGTGTTTACAGAGAATAGTCTGAAAAAAAAAAGATTGTATTCAGTGGGTAACACTTCTTTGGCTGAAGATGCATTGTTGACACCAGAGGTCAGAGGAGGAAAAGCCAGACCGCTTTGGTCGGAGAAATTAAGGCAACTGTAACTCAAAACAACTCTCAAGAAATGAAAGCCAATGGGCTACAGCACATGACCATAGTGAACGCCACTACCATTCCAAGAATAGGAAACTTAGATGCAATTTGCAGTGAATCACCAACATTTTGATGACAAAAGAGTGGAAAAGACTCCCTGGTCTGATGAGTCGTGATTTCTGTTGCACTATTTTAATGGTAGAGCCAATATTTAGTGTAAACAACATTGCCTTGTTAAAATGCTTCATGCTGGTGGTGGCGGTGTGATGGCGTGGGGAAATTTGGGCACACCTTGGGTCTCTTAGTACCAACTGACTGTTGTTTAAATGCCACAATGTACCCGAGTATTGTAGCTGAACATTGTCTGACGGCTGCTTCCAGCACAATAACACACCACATCACAAAGCTCAAATCATCTCAAACTGGTTTAGTGAACATGACAATGAGTTCACTGTACTCAAATGGCCCTCACAGTCAGATCTGGGATTTGGGAAGTGATAGATCAGGGTAACCTCATTATGGCTGTGCAGCTGACAAATATGCAGTCACATCAATATGAATCCAAATCATTGAGGAATGTTTCCAGTACCTTCTAGAATCTATGCCATTAAGATTTCATCCAGTTCTGAAAGCAAAAGTTGTAACCAAAAGAGTGTAGCTATAACACTGACTTTTATTTGTTTGTTAAAGAACATATGCATTTATAACTTGGCGGTTTCGTGTTTGTAAATGTCTAATCTGAATATCTTGTTCATGTGTGATGTAAAGTAGCATTGTGTCATGTCATTACTCTGGACCCACTTATACTAAATTATTCAGACCAGCCCACCCTTGTGCTGAAAATGAAAACCTGCTAACATGCTATGCTGAAACGTGGGTTGATGTAAAAAGGAAAAGAACCCATGAAGCAGCTTCAGGTTTAAAAGGTTAAGGAGTTATAAAACTCAATTATGCAAAAGTGGTTCAAAAAAAATGATAAGTCCTAATTTGTATTCACAACAAGCTCCTCTAATCACTGCATTCATTAATATTCCACTGCAGCTGTCTTGTATAACAGCTCCTTTACCTAAAGCTCCTGGTTGGTTTTTGGGTACCTGCAGTGGTCAAAAGGAGGGATTCCCTTTTGGGTAGCTGGCGTTTGTTTTTCACGCATGGGAGGATAACAAGAACAGTTATATAACTTCAGGAGGGTTCAGGTTAGATGACTCTGACTGCAGTCTCCCTATACTTCATTTGCAGTGGGATAGAGAGGAGGGGTGGGGAATTGGGAAACCAGAGGAGGGAAGATGTAGGATGAAATAAGAAAAAAAAGGAAAAGAGAAGAAAGAGGAAGGGGAAGGATAAAAGCAGAGCAATGAAGAGGATAGGGGGAATAAAAGTGGAGAATGAAAGAAAGTTGGAGAAGGAAGACTATGGGAAATGAGAAGAGAAAGGGGAGAAATAAAAGAGAGGAGATGGGAGCGAAAATGGAGAATGGAAGACTCGAGGACAGGAAAGGGCAACAAAAAACAGGAAGAAAAGCAGAAGGGGATGAAATGCAAGTATTTACACAGTGTGGAAATAAAAGGAAGAAATGGAAAAGTAAACAGAATAAGTAAAAGAGTGAGCGATTTCACAGAAGACCAGCAAACTCACCACCTGGAAAACTGAACCATATCCTCCGACTACTGACCGACACGGGGTTTGCGTTTCAAGTTAGTGATGATTCCAATTACAAGCAACAGTCAAAACAGGATGTCTGCCATCACCTGTTGGTTCAACATCACCAGCATGTGACCGGAATGTTTTCACCTGCAGTCAGCAATCCCCATGAGACATGATCCGGTGTGTCAGAGGAGCAGGGCTATGTATAGGATTTTAGCTCCATGTCCTCTAAAGCAGCAATCACTGTAGATGTAACTCAGTATTGTCACGTGCTTATATCTGTACACTGTACTTAGTGCCAGTATAATGGCCTTTTGTAATATACTTGTACACAAGATTGTAGCCTTGAAGTGCAAAACAACAAAACCAAAAACCAAACAAAACAGAAAACATGACATTTTGCACAACATAATATTAAAAAACCCAACAAACATGTTTGCTGGGACAAAGGTGTTTTGGTCTAGGGATAATTTTTCCTCTCATATTAGTGGCTTGGCTGGTCTGAGTTAAAATGAATGCCATTATCTAAAGCCAAGAGCCTGCTGAAGTTTATTCTGCACTGATTTTTTTAAAATATTTTATCCACATTATAGTCACTACTAATTATGAGATATCTGTGCGATGCACCTCCAGAATTTACAGACGCATCTTGCTAAGCAAAAATGCTAGCATTGGCAGCTAAAAAAGCTTTCCATTAACAACCAAAAAAAACCAACATAAAAAAAATTACAATAATAAAATTATGTGGCTATGTTTGTCTTTAATAAACTCACCAGCCACTTCATTAGATACACGCGTTTACCTGTTCATCGACATGCTGAAGATCAAACTGAGCAATAGAACGTGGAAGAAATTTAAATTAAGAGACTTTGAATGCAGTAAGGTTGCCGCTGCCATGAATTTCATATTTAACTGCAAATCTTACAGGGATTTGTCCACGAGATCATCTCTAGGGTTTATAGAGAATGATCTGAAAAAGAGAAAAAATCCAGTGAGTAGTAGCTCTCTGGGTGAAAATGTCTTGTTGATGCCCAAAGAAAATGCTTCAGCCATAATAAGAAGGCAGCAGTGAGTCAAATAACCTCACAAATCACACCAATATTTAAAAAAAAAAAATGCAAATAAAACATTTTACAAGAGTATGCAGAACGTCGCTAAGTCGCTAAGTTGGCAACACTGGTCAGCATGAGTCTCTGGGTTTAAATAGTGAGAAATCAACTTGTAAAAGTTACTTAGTTACTGTGGTATATATAGTATGAATGCCCATGGTGGAGGTCTATCAGTATGAAAGTCCAAAATTTCTGTCGTCCCTCACCTTTTCCAAAGCCATTCAGTGGGCTGGAATGGAGTCTTTGCAGGGCCATTTCTTGGCCCTGGGCCTTATGTTTGACACCCATGTTGTAAATGTTCTTTGTGTGTGTGTGTGTGTGTGTGTGTGTGTGTATTTATGTTAACATTTAATGCTTTTGGTGCCTGGCTGTTTGAACTCATGTTACAATTTATAATGATTAAGACTTTGAAATCTGACTCTGAGCAGAGATTTTCTGGGGATGACCACTGCAACAACAAACCCTTCCCAGAGACATCAGCCTCTATAACTGGTTAATGTTTTGCAGAAGCTACAGATAGTGAGAGGGGATCGTTTCCTGCACATTCATTCAGAGAATGGCTACATACCAGCCAGAATGACTCACAGTTGTCATATAAACCAAGCCACGGAGTTATAAAACATTGTGAAACATTTATCACAGGTGAGGATGCGATAAACACGAGGCCTTCAAGACGGGTGCCCTCTGCAGAAAGTTTAAAGAAAATACTGAATGCATTCCATCAGGTAATCAGATGTTTAAAATACCTAGTAAGATGTGTCTAAACTGAAAAGAACACAAATCTTGAGGAAGAACATCTCAGGCTCTGAAAGCTATGAGGTACCTTTGCTTGTAGCGCCATCTGGTGACAATGGTGATAAATGATATATGGCTGGTTAGTTTACGGAGCTTGGAAAGAAAAGCTTCTGGACTTCTATTAGTTTTTTGAAGACCTTTCACCTCTCATCCGAGAAGCTTCTTTAGTCCTAAGAGCAACTGGTGGAGAGGCACAGTCTGGGGACACAGAGCAGAGTTGATTCTAGGGAGAGCGCAATATCAACTTCTAAGTGATAAGACAGATCCATTTCACCATAGATGCCCTCCGGAATAAGATTAGTCAGACTCTGCAGGAACTGAAAACACTTCTACCTTCCCCTATTTTATGAGGTTTACAAGTTTGTGGACAAGGCTCAGCAAGCCCATGTAAGGACATTCCAAACTTTGACCAAACTCCTGCTGACAAAATCGTCAACACCTACACAACACAGAGAAAAGCAGGACTTCACACCTCAAGACAGTCAGGAAAAATGGGTGAAGAACCTTTTAGACAGGAATTGCACTGATGCTGAAAAGACAGTGCTAGCCAAAGGACTCAATTTTGGCAAAGGATAAGCAGGACGAAGGTTTCAGCCACCCTACATATCATCGTCTTTACCCAGGGGATGCCCTGTATTTATAGACTTCTAAAGAACCACAAAAAAGGGGTCCCACTCAGATCCATTGTTAGCAGCATAAAGTCAGCCACCTACAACATTTTCAAACACCTTGCCACCATCCTAGCGCCCCTTGTGGGGAATGCCCCGCATCACATCAAGAACTCCACTGACTTCACCAACAAGGTCCAGAAACTTACACTTGACCCAGTTGAAATCAGTGTCCTTTGATGTAGTCTCTCTCTTCACTTGCATACCTACAACTGAGGCAGTGGAGACCGTCAGAAAACGACTACAAGAAGACAGCGCCTTGGAAGACAGGACCGGCTTTACCCCGATCAGATTTTCACACTGTTAGACTTCTGCCTTACCACCACATATTTTAAATACAACGAGGGTCTTTACAGACAAAAACATTAATGTGCCATGGGCTCCCTGGTGTCACCTCTTGTAGCCAACCTTTACATGAAGGGAATCGAAAGAAAGGCTCTTTGCTATTTTAAAGGGAGAATACCACTGGTACAGGTATGTTGATGACACCTGGGTCAAAATCAAAACCCAGGAAGTGGAATCCTTCACTGCTCTCATAAGAGCTGTGGATAAAAACATAAAGTTTACCAGGGAAGACATAAAGGATAACTGTTTGCCATTCCTGGACTGTGCCGTACGCATTGAACAGATAATGTTCCCTGTAAGCCTCAAAGGAAAAAAGAGGGAACACACACATGTAAAGGAAGCTTTCAAAACATGTTATTATTCTAAATGGGCTTTCATCAATCATCAATCAGTTGGACCTCTAGGTGCCACTTCTCTCTGCTAAGGACTCTCTCAAACTGAGGCTACAGTTTGCACAAACTGACCAAAATTGGACAACAGAAGACTGGGAAAATGTTGACGTCTTGATTCAGGGATTGAAATTTGGTGTAAACAAATTGAAAATGTTAGCCCCTACTAACCAGGTGCCATCAGGTCAGGCCAGACTTTACTTTTTTGGTTCAAAATGTGAATCTGTGAAGTAAAAAAAAGAACAAATTTCTCTTTCAATAGCAGTAATAACAACAATAAATGGCTACCAGGTGGTGAGATCACACTACTTCCATACGCCCAACAATTTCAACAATGTTATTTTTTTTAAATGTTGCAATATTTACTCATACAATGTACTGTGCTGAGGGACAGGCTCGTTCCTCACAGGGTTTCTGACTCAGTATTTCTGGGTGTGCCCTCAGAAAAATGTCATGGTTCTGTTGATGTGCAAACTTTCTCCAGAGTAATGAGTAAAGAGTAAAACACAGTTCTCTTTGTGTGACTCAGCATGGTTAAATCTGTGTTTGTCTCCCTCTGCTGGACGTGAATGCTCCTACTGCTTGCAAAAAATACGAAATCTCTTAAAGATGGAGTATTCAATACGCTGCTCAAAAATTAACACCCAGTCATCACAGTATAACTCAAACTTAAAGGGTGTCCAGCTAACAATCAAAACCACCGTGAATCAGTTTCACCTGCTGTGGTCCAAAGCAAAGTGACAACATGTGCAGTGGAGAGGGAAGAAAAGACAGCTACCACAAAGAGGGCTGTTTTACAGGTGTTGGCCACAGATCATTGCTTTCTCTTTATCCTTCCTAATGAATTTTTCTCTAGTTTTATTTTTTCTCAGCGTGCTTGTCAGATGCCATCCATGTGTGTTGTCACAAGGGTTGCTGTGTCTCCCGGCTGCAGAGCTGGTATCTGGTACTTTGTGGAGAAGGAGCGCTGCCAGAGCCCTACAAAATGACCTCCAGCAGGAGCTGTTTACACTTCTTGGGCCAAACTGCCAGAAAATAACTCGGCAAGTGTGGCCCGAGGGCCCAGCATCCTTCAGTGCTGGGCCCTCGGGCCACATTAAGAACACGAGCAAAAGGTAAAACTAGAGAAAAACCAGCCAGGGGGGATACAAAGAGAACGATCTGTGCCTACCATCTGCAAAATTTCTCCCTTTTTGGTAGTTGTGGTGTTGTTACCTCTCCAAATGGATCTGTTGTCACAGTTATCGGCACTAAAGCAGTTCAAACTAGACAGAGTGATATACTGTTATAATTCAGTGTTCCCTGAAGTGTTTTGAGCAGATTGCGAATGTAAGAATGGCTACAAGATGAACATGAAAGGAACTCATGAGCCATCAGTTTGTTGGGTTCTCTTCTTGTAGACAGTGAAGAATAAATCTTAAATGTAAGCTTTCAGCTCTGGAAACATCCATCCATCCACACAGCATAAAACAAAGACTCCTCTTACTTACTCAACTCAGTTTATTACCAGAGTGTTTGAAGAGCCATGTATGCAAATGCACTGAAATTACTGACAGAACTTTTTTTTTTTTTTTTTAATTCATCACATGGGGAACTGATTATTCAGTTTGAGCTCAGTGTGTTGATCAATCGACTTCAAAAATCCAGTGAGTGACTGTTTTTTTCCCCTTTAGATTACCATCAAGTCCCTCAGGGAAACAATAAATTAACCAGGTTTTAAGCCGTGCTCCATCTTCCAGGCTTCAGTAAATATAGCAGTTAGAGTTAATATTTCTGGACACCATCAAATCTAAGCAAAGCCTGTGATAATCCAAGAAAGAAGAAAAATGAAAAGCTACAAACAGGTTTCGGTCAGTCCACTCTCAGATGAGCCACAATGAAGCAACATGAACGTTACAGGCAATGTAGCAGTGAGCCTTTAAAGTTATGATTTGATCCCTTTTAAAAGGAAAGTTTATGTATTTTCTAAGTTGTTCATCAAATTGAATTACACCCTGGATTTTGTGGGATTATCGTACAGTGTGCTTGACATCAATTCTCTTCAGCCAATCAAAAATCCTTTTGAAGTTGAATGCGTTTTATTTGTAACACCGCTCTTCCTGCTTCCACAGTGACCGAATTTACCAACGGGAACTGATTAAATGTAAAAGCAGAAAACTCTGAAAACAAACTTGTTATCAACAGCAATAACCGCAACTTCCCACTTAAAGAAAACACCCCACCCTTCACCTCTGACTTCTAGTTTGAAACGTCCTGTTATCAGCTTGGTTATGATACATGAAGTAACACTGAAAATAAAATTGAAAACAGGCAACACAGATATAGCATGGACAGATATGTTAAAAACGGAAATAAAACCAACGAGTGAACTTCCTACACTCTTAAAAAGCTGACGTCATTTTCAACACATGCTACTCTGCTATGACATACATTTACAGTTCCTTTCAACACCGAGCATCATCTGCCTCCCTGACTGTGTTGGGAATGACTTTTTAAGCCTGTGGAAGTACTCCGCCCACCCTCCCCAAACTAAACAGGGTCTGAAAACTGAGGAGGGGAAAAAAAAGAATGAAAAAAGAAAAAAAAACATTGAATCAAGTTTCTGAGACTTGTTGAAGCTTTCAGACAACAGGCTTACAACCAACCAACAGCTCTTGGATTACTGCAGGAATTACCCCCATTCATTGGATTCTAATCAGAACACTTCTGTCATCTTTTCTACATATCTGATTCCAATGGTGAGATGTAAATGAATAAGCAAAACCTGCAGGATACTAGGCACTGACTAAATTCTTTAAAACATGAGCTGTGGCTGCGATGGAATATCTATTCACCATTGGCAAATCCAGCACTTACTTTAGGACATAAATCTCCCAATTATTCCAGTTTTCTTTAACCTGGATTCAGCAGCTGAAGTTAGTTTGTCTGAGCTTGTATAAAAGTTTGATGAAGCATTCCCTGTGTGAAATCCTTTAGATTCACCCCTGCTATGCATTTAAATTGCTGTTGATGTTGTCCCCCCCCACCCCCCCTCCTCCAATTGTGTTGGGGTTTTTCCCCATCCCTATAAAATCGAAGTTCTGGGAACCCACGTTATTGATAGTTTGTGTGTCATTTACCATTTCCACCAGTGCAGTGCTGAATTAACACAAAAAGACATACAGATGTGTTGACAAATAATGCATGTGTTAAAAGAACAACAGCTTTAATGCATGTACACTTTGAAAACGTACCAGTATGTGCCTGGTTAAAGACAACACATTGCATTGTGAGTTTTAAGACTGTAATGGGGAGGGTGTCTAATTCTCTGTCCATGCATTTAAATAGCAACACGGGGAAAAGAAAACAAACAAACAAACAAAAAAAAAGAAAAGAAAGAAAAAAGAAAAAAAAGCTAACACACATTTAACGCGTCTTAACATATGCCACCCATAGGTCTGCTGCTCGTGTCATTTCTTTCAGATAGATTTGGACTTATAATATTTTTTTCTCTTTTTTTTTTGTCCGTTAAATTCAAATGACAGAATAGGAGTATATTTTGTGGATCACATTCAGACGCCTCGATTCTCTTCTTCTATACTTCACTGTTGCCTGCGTAGAGCCTGGTCCATGTTCGGGCTGGGGAGGAAACAAAACAAGAGGGTTTTGTTTGGTATGAGGGCCATCAGCTGAGTAAATAAAAGTAAAAAAGTAAAGTGCTACAAGGTATACACAGGAACCATTAATCCCAGAACAGGCAGCAAAAGCAACTGAGAGGTCACAGGACATCCAAATATTTTGGCTTTTCATTTCTGTGTTGCTTTTCTTTAATGCTTTACATCCTTTTAACTTTATTTAATTTAGATTTGGATTGTTGATGGAGAAAAACGCAAGCTGATTTCACACAAATGCATTAAATTATTGCTATCCTTAAAAAAAGTGTCTAATTTCATTATGTGTTTCTGCTTTCACAGTCAAACCAAAAGCAGAATATGTAAATGATGTATTGGTTCAGCTAGTCACAAAGATTTCCATGGAAACTGGGAGAGAAACCCTGTTTAAAAGCCCATCTCAGACTGCCTTTAACAACAAGTAACAATTTGCTTTATGATTGATTGCTGCACGTACATGCAGCCATACATGCCATTTTATTTTCTCTCCTATTCAGTGGGTTTCAAAGGAATTTCATTTTCACTGTGCACTCAGAAGTGGTGTATCAGCTGAGACAAGCCAATTAACTTCTTTTACTAAATTCTCCAAAAAGCTCATGGTGCAGAACTCCATAAGCATCAACGTATTTGATAAACCACATGTTTAAAAAAATGTTAGGAGAGTAGCAAATATATGCAGCTCTCTCATGTATCAAGCAAACTTGAAAAGTGTTACTATCACCTGGCTTTATTTAGGTCAGCAGCCTGGCCCTCCCACAAAGTCACTGACAGGTGTGCTGTTTTGTTTTCTTGTTGTTATTCTTCCCAGGAAATCAAACATAAAGAAAACCGGCGTCCCAGCTTTGGCTAATTTGCAGCTATTTGTAAAGTGGCTGACAGTTAAGGTCAGGACCTGAGTTGTTGTTTGTTAGCATCTGTCACAGCACTTCTCACACTGAAATCTGTGACCACCTGTGGCAGGAGTAATACAGGTGAACAAAGCCCATCCCGAGTGATCGAACAGAAAAAATAAATCTTCTCCTTACCTGTCTCAATGGCTTGGCTTTCATTTTTCTTCCACTGCTCTGCAACATCATTTGCCAGTGGATCATCTGGATTGGGAGCACTTAATAATGCCTGGATAGATAGCAACACTGTACGGATCTGCAGGGCTGGAGACCACTTGTCTGTGGGAAGATCAGGAAAAAGAGCAACAGGCTGTTGGGTTAAATTGAAAAAGAAACATATATGCAAACATCCCCACGTGCTTTTCAGATATTTCATATAACGATGCAAAACGTTTGTGATTTTCTTCATGTATGTTGCATATGATCCTTAAAATCATTCAAAGAAATCAGTGAACACAAAGGATGAGGGAACTGAAACAGACTAGATTCTGCAGCAGTAATCAGTGCACGGGCTCAGAAACACAACCACTGAGCAAAGTTTGTCTCTGCATTCATGAAACAAAGAGAAAACTCGACTGTTTAAAGAAAAAGAATTTAGGAGCAAGTTGTCGATTGTCAGCTTTCTCCCTGTGGACCTGAATTGTGAAATTTTATTTAATTTTTTTGTAATCACATACACCTCTAAAGAGGAAACACCTCACTCGTCATCAGAAAAGTTGATGCAACACAAAGGCTTTGTCGCCAATCATTCAAAATGTGTTGCCAATATGAAACTTAAAACGAGCCATCAAAAAGGCTGACATATTCTCTTTATCGCTCTCTGACTCAAATATAGGGTGTAAAGTTTAATCATTGCATACAGCGTTCCAGTCTAATGATATCAATCCCATCCCCCAAATCTTTATCCCGAACGTATGTCATGAATTAATCTTCCTTTTTCTTACAAATACAATTTAGAACCTCATATTATAACATTAACAGAAAATCAGTTCAGTATAACATGAAAATGGTTCGTATTATTTCCACGCCCTACTGAAGGTAATCACCTCGCTTCACTCTTCTCTCAGACGATGAGCTCTTTATATAAAACTGAAGGCATGCTTTTCTCTACAACAGGCTTTAACATGTCGGCCGTTCACTGCCTGCTCAATGTAAAAACAGAACAATCCCAATGCAAATGAGTGTTTTCCTGAAGCATTTTATCTCTCTTATTCAGTGCGTTTCAACCGATACTATCAGGTACCACGCATTTGTACTTGGAATTTCAAGTAAATCAACCTGTGACTGCTATAAAGGTATAAAAGCCTTAAGCTTTAAAGTTTGATGCTCCTCACTTTTACAAAGCAATAAAAAAAAAAAAATGGTGCATTCAAGTCCTGCAGAATGCTGTCAGTGTTGTTTCACACCAACATAAACAAGAAAAAGGAAGCAGGATGTAATTTTTTTTTAAAATTAGATTATTTTTATCACAACGGTTTTCTTACCTTTCAAAATGTCTAAACATATTCTTCCCAGTTTGTCAACATTGGGGTGATAGATTTTGGTCATGAATCGCACTTTGGGAGCTGCCATGGGATACTCTTCTGGAAGAAATAGTTCAAGTCTAAATGTGCCTCCTTCAAAGGGAGAATCTTGAGGCCCTGCAATGAACACATGGAAGTAGCGTGCATTCCCTTCGTCAGGCGTAGCCGTGATCCCTGGAACAGGCTCTGCCATCAACCGCTGCGTTTCCTAAACGAGGTCACAGCGAGAAACACAGTTGCTGACATTTTGAATTTAAAAACGAAGAAAAAGTGTTGCATGAAGAACTGTAGGGGGGCGTCAACAACAGACTTTTAAGTGTATAATGGAGCATAACACACAATTTCACCCCGCTTAGTCACCACGAATACTTTCCACTTAACCTATATACAGACAAGAAACCATTCTCACAAGTTATTTAAAATGGAAATCAAAGGTCGTCGAGTGTTACGCAGCGCCTACCACTGACAAATAACTGAGGGGATCCACTTAATTTTAATTTAAAAATTCTTCAATCATTTCATCAATCATTTCTGAGTACCAAAAATCGCATCCTTAATTTCTTGTAGTCCATTTTCCTTCCTCACATTATACTTTTGTTAATGTTTTAGACAAGTAGTTCTTATTTTAAATATGGAAATATTTTTGTAGACGAGTACAAAAACTGTGGTTTCAGACTGCTCCAAACAGAACTGCAGTTCAAACCTTCCCTTTACGAGGGGCAGCCAACCAGAATAACAGTTGCTTAAAGAGAGCTCTTTAAATAGCTTTTCTTGCCCAAAACTCTGATGCATTACCAAACAAATGAATAAACCAATAAATAATCACTGTTTAAAGAAGCTAACAGTTATCAGATTGACTGCAAATTTTTTTTTTCTGTCAGTCTGAATAAATTTGACCAGATTACTTTTAGAAACTGTTTTAGTGCAAGGTTTGTTCCACTTCACTGGTTGTATTAACAGTGTATATGCTAAAGTGTTTTACCGCAATCAACACTGTGCAAAAATCAACAAGGAGGAAGTAGACCATCTATTTAAGATTTCTGCATTCGCTTAAGCAGGTGCACCAAAACATCTGCAATAACCAGGAAGGAAACTGATTCACTCTTAGAATAAGGAAAAAAACAAAAACGTTTCTTTGTTGTGAATGTAAAGCACAATGTCACAGGTTTATAAATAGAAGTTGATTCCGGTTTTCCCACTTTGTCTATAGTCGTGTTACTGGTTGTGAAAACCTGTTAAACCTGAGGAAGAGCTGCTAGACGTAGCAGAAAAGGCTGATCGCGCCCACTGCCGGGCCTGGCCCAGCGAAGCTGCGGTGAGGCTAAGGGAGGAGACCGCAGCCCTTAAGGCCCTGCATTTCTGTTTTAGTTCCACGCATTTTAATACAAAAACGAAACAAAAAAAGACCAGTTGACATGCTCGCGTAATTGGGCTCGTACATATGTTTCTTGAGCACAAGGGCAGCGCCTCAAATCATCATCAGGCATGTGTACGAATCGGCAAAGCTAAAACTGCTAGCCTAGCTCACTTAGCAAATCCATTCATAGGGCGACTGGAAACAATTTCTACAATCGATCCCTACTGAAAACGTATGAAAGCGATAGCCTTAATATTGCAAATTAAGCGAGTTAAGAATTCCTATCGTATAAAAGATAAACCACCGCCACAGCAGAATTCACTAAACGGAAGTGGCAAACAAACACAGACAAGCGAGCTAGCTCGACAGGAGCTAATTGTGCTAGCCGTGCTAACGCCAGGCTACACGCGAGATGACTGTACGTCTACGTCCATACCGGCACTAAGTAATCGCTATAAAATACACCCAACGGCTCAATGTGATAATATACACATCGTCCGAAGCTAGGAGTACCTTTACAATCCTACGAGGCAGACCGGCCATCTTGTGTTAGCTATTATATTTTTAGCCGTTGACTCGCCTTCTCTTCAGGTTGGATTGACTGAGCTGCTGGGGCGGGGACAGATAACTCACACTTCCGGTGTCTTCAGATGACGTAGAGAAGTATGCTGACGTCTAAAAACGTCCATGAAAATTTATAAAGCACACAGCAAATATCTCATAAAAAGTGCACCTATGATTCAGGAGCGTTTTTTGATATGTTATTATTTGTTTTAAATACATAACAGAAAATTATAAACTAAAAGAGCATATTGCGAAAACCCAATTGCAGAGTGGAGAATTCAGCTCTGCGGCATGGGCTTCTTCTGTGTTACACTCAACAAGATTGCAAAACCAAGATATTGTTAAAAAGCCATAAAAATCAATAAAGACAGTTTTCACCCTGGACACTAGTTGTTTGACCTGTTGCACAACAGACTGAAGAACAGTTTTTATCCAAGTACATTGTCTTGAATTGTCTTGAATCAAGCACGATACCTGTAATGTGGCATGATACCTTCTATTTAACTCTGCTGAAGCCAAACCTCAGAAAACAATCACCGTTTGGCCCAAATGTGGCTCCTCTGTGATCTATTGTGAACAAAACTGCCACATTATAGCCACAGATCTACCAAATATGGGTCAGATGTGAGGTGCATTATGACATTTGCGTTAAAACTGACACACTCATCGCTTACCACAACCCGCTTCAAGCATGGCTTATGACATTCAGGCCACAGTTGGCCCACAACACAAACAAATAATACAACCAAAAGAGAACGACCTTTTCCCCTGTTCTTCTGGTGCAGTGTTGTACAGGTGTTTAGTTGGGCTTTGAAAGTGTTTCACTTTCCCACACACGTTGTCCTTTTTGCTAACAGTTAGCTAGCAGAAGTAGTGTCGCTTTAATGTGTTGCTATTTTTTTCAGCATAGCTGTTGCCTCTCTAATGAGAACTAAATGTCTACTGAGCACAAATAAAGTTTAGTTTTCATTCAATATGTTTACTGTGCTACAATAATGTTTGGTCTGATTTTAGTGTGGTTGCTAGGAAAAATGTTGACATCATAAATCATCATTCATGATTAAAGTTTCTGGCATATGAACTAGATGCTATCATCATGAAATGAAAATAATACAACACCTTTATAAAAGATGTTTACAAGTGCATAAAGGAGGTTTGTAGGTGGCTGCTAGCCAATATGATGATATCACAGTATCTGATATGGCTCTGTACACCTGCACACATGGAATCTCTGAAGACACACGTGTGTGACTTGCCATAAATGTAAAGTTCAATGTAGTAGCTGTATCAAAAAATGGTAACAACTAACTTATTATTTAACAGTTTATTTAACATTATAGTGACAACAGAAGAATATAATTTGGTAGCTCAGGCTATCTGTCCTTCGGTGGGTCCTTATTTATGCGTCGCCTTTGATACCTGTGAACAATAAAACAGAGGAAAATCAATACATTACAACTTCAGACACATTTTTAATGAGAGAGCACATTTTCTTTCAGTTCCTTTACACCATTTCACAATCATCCAAAGATTAAAACCAACAGAAGGAGCGACAGAGTGTCCTCATCAAAGTTAGCAACTCATCTAAATCTGCTGTGCTAACACTATGGAGTGAAAATAGTCTCAAAAGATTTGTGCATGCGTAAACTACATTTCGTCCGTAACTTGAAATTCGTAAAAGATTTTCACCCATAACTTCAAATTCGCACATTCTCATTCTAAGGTAGTAAACCGTTTGTGTTTAACGTATAATTGGTGAACAGGTTGTTTTGCTGCAAAAATCCGGACAGTAGCAAGGCTAGCAGAGAGGAAAGACGACAGATGGCGGCGCACCTCGGTGGTCAACCTTCAGAGGTAATTATACATTAAACACAAACGGTTTACTACCTTAGAATGAGTCATTGTATGGATGATTTTAGATTAGGTTTTGTGTGTCTGCTTGTTGGATACATAGTTTTTCATTTAGCAGAAGCTTTATCTGTTAGTTGGAGCTAATGTGGAGGAACACTCTGATGACCCAGCATTCTACCAGCCTTAAACGCCTAGTGCACGCACGAATCTTGAGACGTGAAATGAGTCTCAAAACTCTTTGTCTGCTTGTAACTCTGATCTGTGCGAATTTGAAGTTATGGGTGAAAATCTTTTACGAATTTCAAGTTACGGACGAAATGTAGTTTACGCATGCACAAATCTTTTGAGACTATTTTCACTCCATATAACACTGTTAAATCACCAAGCCAGACGAAACAAGTGTGAGTAACCCACTTTCAAATAAAAAATTCTTCAGTATGTCATTTCTGACCTCTGGCTTTCCAGTAAATACAGTCTTGATCAAAAGCCTAAGACCACTTGAAAAATTGCAAACAAACATATTTTGCATGTTTGGATCTTAACAAGGTTCCAAGTAGAGCTTCAACATGCAACAAGAAGAAATTTGAGTAAGACAAAATATTTTTTGAGCATGCAATTTTTTGAAAACAACACAACAGGCTGTTTTACAGCTGATCAAAAGTTTAGGACCACACCTCCAAAAAAGTGGTCTTAAGCTTTTGATCGGGACTGTGTTATACCAATAATACCTGTAAGATAGATTTTAAAAAAATATTATTATTTAGAAAGAGGCACAATACATATTAATGAACATTTCAAAAAATGTAAATATGCCAGATTATAGCCTTGGGCTAATTTCCATCTGCAGACCGTCTGGCAGGTTGGTGTTACACACAAGTTAGTAAAAACACACAGATACACTATTTACAGATCATGTGACAAGGACAAAAACAGTGATCACTTCATATTGGAACAAACAATGACAAGAAGAGTGGACAACAGAGAAAATAACAGAAATACATCGATTATATGGCACAAACCCCATTATTTAATATGCCCCGACTTTCCTGATATTGCACCGACCCATTACACTAATAAGTTGTTTCCCCTTTTCGTAATACACCGACTCTTTTTCACGTCCAAAGCATGATTAATTAAACATGATCACATGTTTGTGTGTCCCTTTCCCACCCTTTTAAGTGACTCTTAAAGATAGGGAGACTTGTACTTTCCCTCACTGATAGTTGAAGAGTATTCCAGGAGCTCACCTCCCTGATATGACAGAGCATTCTGTGAAAAGGTGGTCCGTCTAAATGCCAATTCACACTCACCTCTAACAGTGGCTCGAGTCAATTGAGACCCAGCAACGCTGCTTTTGTTTAATAAAATCATTGGTGGAGGCACCAGACCATGTATAACGTTTTATATTATACAAGCAGATTTAAATGATTTGAAATTAGTAAAATTTAGAAACGTATTTATCTAAAATTTGACAATGGTGATATGATACACGTGTCTTGTCTAACATTTTCAATGCTCTTTTGTAGCATACCTCGATGGCCCAATAGCAGCCAAGCAAACTTTTTCTGCAGCCATGGTTGTTTTAGGTTTACTAAAAAACATTGGCACGGTCTTTTTAATATTAAGGCACAAACATGAGTCATTCAGCCATTTTTGTAAATCGTGTAATGCAAATGAAAGCTGATGGGCTGCATCATCGGCACACATAATTGTGTCCACATTTTTGCACACATTTGGCAAGTCATTTACATAAAGTGAAAATAACAGAGGGTCTAGACTTGAACCCTGAGAGATATATCCAGATAAACAATTTTCTAAACATAATTCATCTTGTTGACCCAAATGTAAACGTTAGAGGATTAATCCACAATAACTTACTAAAGGGAGACCAGATGAAGAACGCCTGGACAAATTTTCCACCAATATTTTCATCATAGACCTTTGCCTATGTGTGTGTTACTTGTGTACTTACTGTCCAATTGGATAAAAGCGGTGTTTTGTAGTGAAGAACATCTTGCTCAGCTCCTCTATTGTGGGGCCATTGTCCTTGAGCACCTCCTTGCTGAGTTGGGCCTTTAAAACCTGGTCGTGCGTCTCGACCTGGTTAGCCAGTGGGTGTGGTCTTTCTATAGGCTGCAAAGATTCATTTCCCGTTTTGTAAATACACAGTGTTTTATTGCAATCCTGCAACTTTTTCACTTGTTGTGCATGCAATTTTCTAATGGCTGTAAGTTTAATACTTCAAGTGTATTTGTTATAAAATAACAAAAAAACCCAAAAGAAACTCTAAAACTATATCCAGAATACTTTTGAAATAAGCCACACATTTCTGTCTTACCTGGGTAAGCTCATAGGGAATGTCCACAGTGGGATGGTAGCACACTATAGTTTTTCCGTCTGAGGTCACACCAATTTCTACATTACTAAAACCAAAAGATTAAAACATTAGTATCTATGTCAAAATTATGTAATCTAAAATGGTCAAGCACAAAGATAGTAGTGAAATAATGTGAAAAATCCACTAGTGACCAAAGAAAAGCCTCCAGAAAGCCTGGAGAACTTCCAATTGAGGCTTCTTTGAAAATTACAAAAAGGTCTGGCCACTTGGAATCAACATTTAAAGAAATGAAATAAATGGTTGCTCAACACTTTGGCACAATACAACACGCAGTGCTAAATCTAACCCACAAGATAAGCTAAACACTCGTCTTTGTTCATCTCATCTTATTTGACAAATACAAACCATTCGGGTCCATCAAGGCTAGTAGCACCAATACTGGATTTCTGGCGAGCTGAGAGCAAACTACCTGCAGCAGGAAAACAAACACAAACAGCACAGGTGTAACAAAAGTCCAGACATGTATCGACACAAATGGAAACGACTCAACTTCTTAGCTAAATGAAACTCTGAAAGCATCGAGACCATAACACCAGGATGGAGACAGCAGTAAAATTGGTAAACACAGATGCTAGAGACAGGATGCTGCTGCTGTGTCCAACATGTATTACATTTACAGTCACTAGGAAACGTGTAAACTTGTAAAATATTAATCACAGCGATTTATTTATTTA
>VUQR01034851.1:0-10170 GCA_015108515.1 Hemichromis elongatus
TGAATGTGTGCTAATGTGTGTACCCCTAGTAGAGAATGCCACACAATACCAGTGGAAGGATAAAGACATTGTTGAGATTCCATAGAGCAAAGACTCAAGGACAGCTGACTGTGTTAGCGAACTTCAACAGGATGCACAGACACAAACACAGATAACGTGTGTTGAAGGGATATTCCTGGAGCAGCTGCAGGTTTTCTCCTGGGTTTTGATGTATGTTAACTACAGGAAGTGATGCTTCTTGTTGCAGGAAATGATGCCATTTAGGACACTGGGCAGGATGTGAGTTGTATTGTGATTGTGTCTGCTAGGCCACCTGCATGGAGGTTTTCGCTGAACCTCGCAGTAACTACAACCTTAAAGTTAATTTCACAGGTACCTCCTCAGTTACCAGTCAGAGTGGTAACAGTAAATATGAGCTTGCTACTTCCCACATAGGCTGTACTGCAATAATCTTGCGGCTCTATTTATATATTATTTTATTGATATGTTGTTGGTTAGTACATTTACACAAGGGAACAATAGAAATGATTAGTAAGGTGGAATTTAAAGCAGCAATCTTAGTAACAATTCATATTCATATTTAAAGCCAGACTATGAAAATAATATCAGCGGTGATAATTGCAGTTATGGTGTGCAGACAGCATTCCCAGACAGGCTGAGCTTGCTTTTATCACCAGCGAGCACCATAAGTTCACTCTTACTTTTGCCTCCGCTGTTCTTCCCTCGGTCCCACCGAGCTGGCTTGCGTGGCGCCGTTTTAATCATGAGAACATAAGTGCAAATTGCTTCACAGCGTAGTGTGAAATGCTTTATAATATAATGTGCGTGTACTTTTGCATTCCAGCTCTGCTGGACTGAACCTCTTGGTTTAATTTAGAGACCTCTTACTCACCCTTGCTGATGGGCTTTCTTTAATATTAAAAAAAAAGGTTTTGTGTGATGAAGGTATTGAAAATGTGCAAATCTTAAATTCAACAAAGTTGATTTTCACTCTGCTTGTCTTTCAGCTACATTAAGTTATTGGTTATCTATTAAACTCTATGTACGTAGCAACTATTGTCTAAATATTTCCTCGAGAACTGATGGAGACCAAAGCAAAATAGTCTATTCTGTAACAGAATATATAATACGTATCAAATGTTTAAACTTACACATGTGACTATTTTTGTATTATTCAAATATTGGCTCATTTTGAATTTGATGCCAGCGACACAGCTCAGAAACATTGAAATGGGGGTACATCTGTGCCTAATTTATACTATATAAAGCCAATATAATTGGTATATACCATCGGTGCTGAAAGGTGTGCACAGGTTTTATAGCAATATGTGCTCCCATTCGTTGCATATTTTGTCAGTTTAATTTACATTTTGTAATTTTATTAGTTTTCAGAGGGTAAAACATTGATGGATCCTGGTAATAGTCTGAAAATAAAGACGAAATGCAAATATATTAATGCAAATTTGTGCTTTGTCTCGCTGGTCCTCACCAGAAGAGTGAACCCAAACACTTATCTCAGCCTGTGCTGTAAAATAAACAGACTCTTACCCTCTTCTTCGTACTAATATCCATCTCTTTATTGATGTTTCAGGATTTATTTGGGTTTGAACTCGCGCACACACACACACACACACACACGCAGGCTTACGTACAGGCACACAGTGGACAACTGTTTTTAAGATACGCTGCAAGGACCCTGACAGCGGTTTTGAAGTAGTCATCCATCCTCCTTTAGTTGTAGTTATACGTCAACTTGCCCGGGTGGTCGTCGCACGATCGAGTGGCAGGCATTCCTTTTTAGGTGTTTAACTGTGTCATGCTCACTCACACACTTGTGTGTGAGTGTTTGCTGCAGATGAAGGGCACAGGGCTCATTGTGTCTATGTGTGTGCTACGGTGTTAAACTGCCAGATCTCCCGTTCGCGCAGAGACACGGGTGAAGGTTTTGTGTGTTGTCTTTACTAAGTGCTTTTAAAAAAGGTTAAGTAGTTCTTCTTTCTTTTTTTTTTTGGGTGAAGCCCCAGACTCAGCATTCCCCGTCAGGGTGTGTTTTCAGAGGAAGAGGCCATGTTATTCTTTGTTCTTCTTGATGTATGTTTCCACAGACCTTAGACGGTTGAGGTTATCATCACACATAAACACACACAGGGCCTTTAGCTACCTTTAGCTACTCTTTTAGCAACTGTAACACAATACAACAACATGTGTTCATGTTCAAACATTGTGGGTAAACCTACACCCTGTCAGGGGGAAAACATATTGATTTCAATCATTCATGATCAGTTTTTACGAACTCAATGTAATCATCACACAGTGTCGCACATGTTCTTGTGTCACTGTTGTGTAACTGGCTTTGTCGACATGCTGGTAGCAGGGTTTGGGGACTTTCACGTGCTTGGATGTTTCCACTGTTTGTTTGTTTTTCCTGCTGTAAATTTCACCTGTTCTTCACACAGCGTTGCATTTCACAGCATGTTGTAAATCTGCCACAGTCACTCTTGTCCAAAGGCGGCAGTGCATGAGTTGTAGCCTATTGTGCAAGGTGGTGGGAGAGGTGTTTTCTGAATGAAAAGGAAAAAAAACCCAGTCTGCACATACAAAAGAAGCAAAAAGTAAAGTATGAAAAAAAAAATGCACTGATTACACATTCACGTGAGTGAAGAGCACACACACATGCTGATGAGGCTTGGCTGTGAGCTGCAGGTCTAATGCAGTGTCTCTCTCTCACGGTGTCTCTCTCCCAGGACGGGTGGAGTCTGGTGGACTCCAGCGGAGCTCTGCGGCTCCCTCTCTATACCGCTTGGCTGGAGCTCAATCAGAAGGAGGTAACCTCTGACCTCTAGCTTAGTCCCCAACTGGGCTTTTTTTTTTTCCCCTTTGCCTGGGTCTCATTTAGTCCTCGCTCTGCTTTTAGTACAGTCCACTGGACTAACTCTGTCACATGGCTCTGGTCTAGTCTCCACTGTAGAAAATGCTGTTGTAGATGGTGTGGTTTTGGTTTGTTGTTTGGCTGTTGAAAGCTTTGACCTGGCTTTCCTCTGTGTCTTGTTAGACTTCTTTATGAAGTCATGCATCGCTTTTAGGGACATTTTGTTTTTTTTTTAATATTTAGTTAAATCGTAACATTTTTACATGTTTGCTAGCGGTCTTCTTCTTCTCTGCTTTTGTGGACACTCTTTGCATGACATTGCCGCTACCTGCCAATAACAATGTGTCACTGGTAGAAGGAAGGATTATTACGTCATCCCTGTGTTTGACAACAAATACAAAGGCATGACACGTGTCATAACATTGCTCCACAGTGTTACTTTAACACTCTATAAATAAGTTAGCTAATGCGTATGTATCAGTTGTATGCATCGGTTTGTGAAGACTTGAACTGAGCTTTGAGGTCATTGGCACATTGTTTTTTTAAAAATTGGATGTCAAAAAGGGGATGGATCTGAAGAAAATTTTGGCATTGCATCCACTAACTGGTCACTTCTCAGTCACAAGGTAGTTACCTGATTAGGCATTTATAGAGCATTTAATGAGGTCATAAATCTAATGAGAAGTTGCCTATAAAACAAAGGAGGCCAGACTGAAGGTTGGCATGGTGGAGGAGGACAGGCTAGAGACAAAGTAAGGGAGGCGACGCTAAGATGTCATTAATCCGACCTGCAAACTTAAAAATTAAGGCCAGTGGCCACTTGAGGTTGGCTCCAAAGACAAAAAAAAAAAGTACACCCATGTCCAAAAACATTTCCATAAAAAATTATACAGGAACTTATAAACATTAGGACTTCATTAGGACTTAAAAACACATTCTATACCTTGTTTAGAATTTGTTGAAACTTCAAATTAGGAGCTTGTTTTCCTTGTGGGCTGATCGGTATGCTGCCTAAAATGCTTCATATCCACTCTTTCAAAACACTAAAAGTTGCCTTCTTAAAGGACTTTTAATTGAATTGTCTGACAATAGGTTTGGGCTTTGGTTTAGGTGAGTGCAGTTCTAGCATTTTATTAGTATAAGACTTAGCTTGAACCAAAAAAGATCTCTGTTTTGAACCCACACTGTTTGTGGCTAAAGCTAGCTAACCATGATTAGCGTTAGCTGGTATTTTAGTACTCGTGTAAATATGGTAACACCAGGCTCCAAAAAACCCAACGTGGGTTTAAAGTTAAGGCTTTAAACCACGCTGACGCTAAAGCTGAAGCTTCAACATGTGGATTTAAGAAACCAGTGATTGATGCTTTCGCAGATGTAAGCTCACATGGTACAGTGATGCGTACGCTCATGTTTTTCAATGATCCAGTCTATCTCTATCTATGTATTGAGCCTCTTTTCTTCTTTTCTCAGACCAATATTTAGCACAAGGTGGTGGTATAAAAATACTCATGTAAGTAAATAAAGCCAATGTCAGCATTTTTTTTAGGAGTTAATTTTTATGTGTAACATCTGATTAAAAGTTTTTTACTTTAGCTTTGTAGTTTTGGTAGGCACGAACATTGTCATAATATTCAGTTTTATGATTACTACTCAGACAGATACTGCTCAGGGCTAAGGGAGTCTCCTCGTGCAACACTCGCTCTATCTTTTTCTGCTCCGTTGGTCCACCTGCCTGGAGTGTCCACTTCTTACAAATACTTAAACAGTGCATAAGCAGAAAGGACACAGTTACGACGCTGTTGCTCATCAGCTGTCAGTTCTCATTGCCTTCCTATATAAGCATTCACTCAGGTGAAATAAACACGTTCGAGTCTAGGCAGGCAGACAGGCAAACAGGTAGGTAGACACATACTGAGCAGTGGCTGTGTTTTCCTTGGCAACATTAGAGTGGCAGGCCTAACTTTAGGCTTAGGCTCTGGTAATGATAACAGATGGTAAATATCATCATGAGCTTGCATGCTTCTGTTTAGATTGTCATCTAGCTTCAAATGTTATCATTAATCCTCTGTTGTGTCACTCAAAGATTTGCCGTCAGAATGAAAAAGAAGTGAGATGTAAGATGAATGCAGTGCATTTGCAGTTTATTGGGTTGGGTGTGTTTTTGTGCAGAGTTAGCAGTCAGTAGGAATAGCGGATTGTGTTTTGGACCGTGGAGATACAGTAACTACACTTCTCTGTCTTATGTCTGCCTTTTTTCTTTTTTTTTGCACCTTCTCCAATTTTTTACATTCCTTCCTAACTCCTCTGCGATGTGAAATAATGTGTGTGTGTGTATGTGTTACTAAGGGGAGGAAATTTCACACACCTCGCCTAGCATGACCTAAACCTCTTATTAACCATGCAAAAGACAGTGATTCAGTGGAATTTTTTTTTTTGTGGGGAGGTGGGCATAAAAGTAGAAGGAGAAAATCCACACAGTTTATAGCTGCTCTGCCCTCCCTGCGGTAAAGTGTTCTCCTCCTCCTCCTCCTCCTCCTATCTTGCCTCTCGGGCTCTTCATTCTTCTCCCTGGGTTTCTTTATCTCTTCTATGATCCATGTCAGATCTGGCTTTTATTGCTCCATTAGGTTTTTGTCTGCTAAACATTAGCATCGGTTTTGATGATCGTTAATCACTTTATGCTGTGAGCTCTGCGAGGCCCTTTAGATAACGATTAGATGGTCACTGTGCAGCAGCAGCTACTACCTCAGAGGCCAGATTCATACACAGGTTGTGCAGTTAAAATTCTTCAGGATTACAGCAGACGAGTGGGTTCAAAACGTAACATTTTTCTACAAAAGATTGCTCTGCATAAATTTGTAGACCTCTGCATCACATGATCATGATTAGCCAATGTCTGGTTGAAAATGCAGTAAAAAAATTATTTTTACTAAATGTCAAATTATGTGTGCAAGTAAGTAATTTAAAGGCAGAGCAAAAGCTTTTTATTATTAATAAAGCAAAATTTTTGCACATCCTCCAACTCTCTGCCAGAAATTTCACAACTTCAGTTGTAGTTTTTGCATTAGCCTGCTGACAAAGAGGCAGACAAAAGGCGCCTATGACATACCTCGAGCATTACAACAAGCAGATAAAACACATCATTGAGAAGGTAATGCCATTGATGTCAGCATACCGGCAGTTGGACTTTGCCAACTCGGGGAAGGAATTTTCTCAAAACAGGATAAAGTTACTCTTGCCTCCGCTTATGTGTCGTCTGCATGTTTGTTGTGCCTCTCGAACGCCTCGAGCCAACAATGGCTGCTGTCCATCTGCTGCACTGACAGATAGATCGAGGCCGTGAGACGATGGGGACGGCAGTAACATATAGGCTTGAACACGGCACAGTGTAGCCTCGTGTAAAGTGTGTGTGTGTTCACACTTCTAGGTTTACACAGCCGCAGGGCAGGTGAGGTAATGTGGACATGATAGAGTTTGTTGCTGCCAGAGGGAAGGTGGGATACTCGAGCCCGTGCGTGACATGATCGAAAATCAAGCTCACTCGCATACACAAACACCAGAGTTGGTTTTGGTTCCGTGCCCGTCTTTATTTTGGCTCCAGCCTTTTTCCCTGATTAAAACCATTCTTTTGCGGCTACTTTATGAAAATAAAAACACGCTCGGTCCTAATTTGTGGTTTGCACAGTTTAACCACAAGCACCGCAAACCATCAAGGGCACATTTTCAGGCACCCATTTTCATCCAGTCGTCAGAGTAACAATGGCGTTTCCTCAGGCGACTGCAAATAAAATAAAAGACTGCGCGCCCTCCTTCCTTTATGATCCCAGTGAACTGCGTGGACGTTTGCAGCTCTGCTTGCCGCTTCCTGCGTCGCTCACGCACGCACGAGCTCGCCACTCGCTTACTCAGTGCTCACGCCCATAAACTTATTTTGCAGATATCCTTTTCATACTCCCTGAGCACATCCGTGCACATGGACATAATTACCACTTCTGTCCTGCCTATTACACACACACACACACACAGATTTCCAGGTTGCTTGTTGCTCATTTTGACACTGTTTAAGGTGTTTTCTGACTCAGTCGTTGAGCTACATGTAACAGTCTGTGCAGCATTACTCTTTATCCTGGCCGCGGGGCTGGCTTAGTTATCGTGTCGGCTTTGACAGACAGGCCTGTGATAATGGAGTTGTCAGTGTGTGCGTCTGTGTTGGTGGGAGGGAAACCGTGTGTGGGCTTGAAAGTGTCCCCCTCACACACACACACACACACACACGGTGTACACATTTCCTGCATTTTTGTGTGTATCTGTGTGTGTGCCCGAATACGGGTTTTCGGCCAATCACCTCGTGTCCTCTGCCCTCCTTGTCTTTGTGGCAAGCTGTGGGGATCAAGTGCGTTACCGTGGCTGCAGCCAGCCCATCACCCCTGGAGACGACACCTTAGAGAGCGGGAATCTTCAACGGCCCCGAGTCAGGCGGAAGGTAAATGGGAGACTCTCATGGGGCCCCTCAAAGCGAGGCCCAAGTGCACTTTAAAAGAAGGAGGTCAGTGAGAAGCCTGAAACAGCTCTGCCGGACATGTTTGAAGCTAACAGGCACACTTGTTCTGTTATAGACATGGAAACATTTTAAAGCAATTTAAATGGGATTTAATAAAATAAATAAGATAAAATAAAAAAGATGAGATAAAAGATTAAAGGAACCTGTTGCTTGATGTAAATTTTGAAGCTATCTGCCGTAAAAGTAGTATTTACTAAGAAGTTGACTTTTATGTATTTATATATGCATGTATATATTGTGCTATTTCTTTACTGTATTGTCTGTCTTTGTAAATGTCTGGAGCACTGTAACAAAAATGATTTCCACTAGGGATCAATAAAGTATTCTGATTCTGATTGACAGTGCTATAGTAGACTTTGGCGCAGCTAGTCGACTAGTTTTGATCAGATGTCGGGCTGTTTATGTCATACAGAAATGAGAACTCTGCCAATAGGGATCCACACATACATCCATAGACACTGTAAAAGATAGATGTAGCTTCAGGCTCTGAAAAGTGAATGTGCAAAAGCCTGTAAACTGTCTGTTAGTTTACTGGACGGACAGTGCTGAGTAGAAGGTGAGGACAGTGTGTGTGTGTGTGTGTGTTGAAGGGGCGGGAGACTCCAGTAAGAACTCAACCTTTCAGAGCACATTAAGCTTAAACTGTATTCTCTTAATGAATGGACTTATATAGAAGCCTATAGAAACTTAAATATGATTTAATTCTTTGACTTCATATTGAATGCAACCCTTATTCCATCCGTCCATCCATCCATCGATCTACTTCCACTTATCCAGGGCCAGGTCATGGTGGCAGCAGCCTACGCAGAGAAGCCCAGACCTCCCTCTCCCCAGCCACCTCCTCCAGCTTATCCTGGCGTTCCCAGGCCAGCTGAGAGATATAATCTCTCCAGCGAGTCCTGGGTCTGCCCCGGGGCCTCCTCCCGGTAGGACATGCCCGGAACACCTCACCCAGGAGGTGCTCAGGAGGCATCCTTTTCAGATGCCTGAACCACCTAAACTGTCTCTTTTCGATGTGGAGGAGCAGCGGGTCTACTCTGAGCCACTCCTGGATGACTGAACTTCTCACCCTATCTCTAAGGGAGAGGCCAGCCACCTTTCACAGGAAGCCCATTTCTGCCCCTTTTATCTGCAATCTCGTTCTTTTGGTCACTACCCACAGCTCGTGACTATGGGTGAGAGTAGGGGCGTAGATTGAGAGCTTTGCTTTTACACTCACATCCCTCTTCACCACAACAGACCAGTGCAGCGTTCGCATCACTGCAGCCGCTGCACCAATCCGTCTGTCGATCTCATGCTTCCTTCTCCCGTCACTCGTGAACGAGACCCCGAGATTTTTAAACTCCTTCACTTGGGGCAGGAACTCATCCCTGACTCGTAGTGGGAACGCCACCCTGTTGCGGCTGAGGACCATGGCCGCAGATTTGGAGGTGCTGATTCTCATTCCCACCGTTCACACCGCCTACGAACCGTTCCAGTGCGAGCTGGAGGCCATCACCCGATGAAGACAACAGAACCACATCATCCACAATGATCCTTATTCCTTATTATGGTCAATGTGGACAAAAAGAGGGTTGTTCAGGACACAGATAATGTCTTTAAAATCACTAGCCAATGAGCATGCACCTTTGCAGTTAGATCCACACCCACCTCATCACCTTCAGTATCCAATCACCAAAGCTCAGTCAATCTGTGAAGATGTCTTTGAATATACGTAGATATATGAAAGCGGGAACACTCCTTTACTTTTAAACCTTAACAAAATAAAAATTTGTAAGCTTTAAGAACGTGCTCGCTTGTGCAGTTGCTATGGAGACCAAAAAGATTGAAACATTTGAATTTTATTTTCGACATCTGGCACTTGAGCGTGAGAGTTTACGGTGAGTGGCTGACTTTTGTGGCCTTTGTCAACCCCGGGTCTGCTGCTTCTGGGGCAATCGGTGAAGTTTGAAGTCTTATTCAGCACAATATTCTCCTTCCTTTTGTTTAGGTCATGGCAGGTTAGGAAAACTATGTTTACTTAAAGGAATTTCTGGTGATCCGGAAACAGTCTTGTCACTCAAAGATTTGTTAACAAAACCTGATGTTTTCGATATCTCTGGGATACATAACCAACGTTCCTTCAGTTTTTCTGCTTGGCCTCGATCAAAACATGAATTCTGAAGTATGCTTGCACATCACACACACACACACACAGTATGCATCGCTGACCCATTTCTTTAGCTCGTGATCAGCTTTACATGAATTAGCAGAGTCTTAGTTTTAGCTGCAAGTATGCATTACACAGTGACAAAAACATTCACGTATTACAGCACGCACACGTTCGTCCCTGACGAAACAGTCTTGTACAGCATACCATGTGAGTTTAGTGTATGATCAGCATGTGTAACAGCTGCAAGAGTTCGGGTTTCCCTCTTCTTCTTCTTCTTCTCCTCCTCCCTGCTTTTCTGTTTTCTACCTGCTTTTGTTTCACCGTCCACTGAAATCTAAGGAGATGCTGATAAGACGTTAATCAGAGTAGCTACAGGTCAAGAACCTTCTGTTTCACCCATTAAAGCCTTTTCCCCAGCAATGCTCCTATTGCTCATATTTACACTGTTAGAGCCTTAATTTCTTTTTTTAACCTCACTTTATCTAATGTGTTTGAGCGCAGAAAGCTTACCATTTCTACGTCTCCTTCCTTGTTTTTTTTTTTTTTATTTTTTTTTTTTTTTTTTTTTTTTTTTTTTTTTTATACTTA
>VUQR01034851.1:18102-39428 GCA_015108515.1 Hemichromis elongatus
TTACTATTTCTCGTCCCTCCCAGTGATGCCGTCTCCTCAGTTCTTTGATGGAGAGGCGCTGGTGTCTTGGAGCAACCCGGACATCACCGTCGCTGTTCCCTGGTATATCGGCCTAATGTTCCGCACCCGGCGTCCTGCTGGCACCCTGATGCAGGTCAATGCCGGGCCTTCCTCCACCATCAACCTCATGGTGAGAAGCAATGTCAGAAAAATCGTCACCATCAGCAGTTTGCAATTTAGGCTTGTATTCGGGTTCTAGACGACATCTAAGATGAGCGGGAAGTTCTCAGTTTCTGCCCCCCCCCCTTCTCTCCAGGTGAGTGAGCAGCAGGTCCGTATGGAAGTGTTGCTTAGGCACCAGTTGTTGGCATCGCTAGGCTTTCCTCAAGTGCGTGTCAATGACGGGGAGTGGCACCACTTGCTGATTGAACTGAAAAGCATCAAAGATGGCAAGGAAATCAAATACATGGCAGCTGTCTCTCTGGACTACGGCATGTACGAGGTACAGGGCATCTTACTTTACACATGATAGTAGGTAGTCAAAAAATGTTGTATTATTTTTAATAATCCTTATTTTTAAGCAGAAGTCAGTAGAGATTGGCAATGACCTCCCAGGCCTGAAGCTGCAAACTCTTCATGTTGGAGGTTTGCCCGGGGAGAGAAACAATGTCATCAAAGGATTTGTTGGCTGCATACAGGTGAATGGGCGTGCGCTTTAAATGTTGCATATTGTTTCTTCTTCAACCTTCTTTCCTGATTGAGTCCCTCATGAATGTGCGCTCTCCATTAGGGCGTGCGTATGGGTGAGACATCCAACAACGTGGCCAATGTGAACATGGCTCAGGGCCTGAAGATCCGTGTGGAAAACGGCTGTGATCTGGCCGACCCGTGCGACTCCAACATCTGCCCAGAGAACAGCCAGTGCATTGACGACTGGAGCACACACACCTGTGCTTGCGACCCAGGTAAGACGCACAACCTAATTTGGTCAAAAGAGCTCAACACATTCCCTCTTAAGAAAGGTGTGTGAACGTAAACGTCTGTATTTTACTCCTTTAGACTTGAGTTGATTTCTTGTTTGTCTGCCTTACCTGCAGGCTACTTTGGGAAAGAGTGCATGGACGCTTGTAAGCTCAACCCCTGCGAGCACGTTTCCACATGCGTCCGCAAACCAAGCTCCTCCCACGGCTACACCTGCGAATGTGGACAAAATTACTACGGCCAGTACTGTGAAAACAAGTAAGGTTTCTTTCTCTGTGAGGGCAAGCAGGGAGAAGGTCTAAAGATCTAAACCTGTACGCCACATACCAGCCAGTTAAAATCAAGTAGAGGCTGTGAAAATGTAAAAGTAGACACAATATCCAGATGTTATAAAAAAAACAGACTAAAAATGGATATTGCCTCCCACAAAGACAAAGCTCATTATTCCTCTTTGGTTCAGTGACGTTTCTTTCTATTTTTGTATTGTTGCCAGTCCTTCAGGGCAGTTTTTTTATTAGTCAGTAATCTGAGCTTGACAGTGTGTGTTTGGGTGCCGGGGGGAGAGAGAGAGGGGGACAGATCAGCCATTTATGTGGGAATTAGTCGAGCAGTGGTGTAAGCATTTCTGTAAAGTGGCCAGCCCTGATCGAGAATCACTCATTTCGCCGTGAACCCTGTCCCCTATGACACGCATCACTTCCTGTCTTAAGCAGGATGTGGGATTCCCCCTGAATGCTTGACTGCTCCTCCACAGGTGTTTAGTCTTTGCTTCCCTCATCCCGCCGCTCGTCCCCTGTCGGATCGCGTTGCACCAGCAGAGATCGCATCTCGAGGAAGAAAAAGAAAGTCCATGTGTGCCTGATTGACTGGCTTAAAAGTGTAGAGGAAGTTTACTGTAGATTCGTTTATTTGGTGATAAACTGAAGAGATAATCGACTGTTTGTTGGATTGTCAGCGCTGATACCGAGTCAGCAGCATGTCGCAACCAGATCACGCAGTGCAAAAGTGTATACCTCTGCATTTAGTCAATAAATAGCATCAAAACATCAAAACCAAGTGTATTAAGTGAACTAAATATATGACATTCTTGAGTGCAACACCACAAATAACCACCAGGGGGATGAAGCTATTCCGCAAACATAGCAAACTTGATTCTTTTTCTTTTCTTACCTGCCGATGAGATCTTCTACTTGTTCATTTTGATAAATACAATCACTTTTGCGTTTTAATTGTACTTTGCAGTTTGTGCTTGATTTTGACATCTCCTGTTGTTGTTAATGGCAGAGTGGAAGAGAAATGTCACGAGGGTTGGTGGGGCAGTCCCATGTGTGGACCGTGTAACTGTGATACAAGCCGAGGATTTCACAAAAACTGCAACAAGACCACCGGGGAGTGCCGCTGCAAGGTAAATATGTACATAATAAAAGAGATTTTACAGATATTATGGTGTTTCTTCTTGAAGGAGTTTTTTAGCTCAGATTAGCAGCAAATTCATGTAATATTCAAAGTCTCAAAATCTCGTCCCAGCTCAGTAATGTGTGTCTTCTCTCCCAAACTTTCTGCAGGATAATCACTATCGTCCAGAGGGTGAGGACACTTGCTACCCCTGCGACTGTTTCCCTATGGGCTCCGAGTCTCGAACCTGCGACCCCGTCACCGGTCAGTGTCCCTGTAAGGGAGGCGTTATCGGTCGTCAGTGCAACCAGTGCGATAATCCCTTCGCTGAAGTCACTCCCACTGGATGCGAAGGTATGTGAAAGAAATATTTGAGAAGTTAGCAATACCAGTGATTAATTTGCCTCTATAAAACAGTACACTTAAGCTTCTGTTAATAAGGATTAAAAATAATAATTCAACATACAAAATAGATAGACATTTATTGAGTCCCATAGAAGACATTGAATAATTAACTGTGTATAAAAAGGGACGCCATGGAGGTCAGATCAGAATAAATAAAGGGGAGAGTAATAAAAGGTCATTTCAAAAGTCGAGTACATTCTAGCTCTAGCTTTTCTCGGTTCACAAACCGGGTCCGGATGAAACAACAAAGCGTCAAAAAGAGATAAATGGTGTCGCTCACATCTGCTGGTGCTGCAGTCGAGCTAACTTTGCATCTTTGTCACCACCCAGTCAAGCAGAAGAGGCAAATCTGGCTCAGTGGCTAACTTGGCACCAGGACTGCACACACACAATACAGTAGAGATGAACAGAAGACAAAGCCACAAAGTCCCCCAACAGAAAATGAATGTCAGTGTGCTTACTGTTTGACCTAATAGGAAGCCTTTCGGAGGCTCAGGACGTGTTTGGACTTTTAAAGGGCATGAAACCCTAATCCATTGTTCAAGTATTGTTGTTTAGCCAAAATGTTGGAGTGGATTTGCTGCATTTTTTCAGATTCATAAGACTCACTAAGATGTAGCTACCTTTGATAGATCTCATGCCAGCATGTCTGTTCTGTACTAAACACAGCTTCACAGTTAATGTGGTTTCAAATAAATGACCATCAACCAGTCCTTATTTTAATTATTCATATTGTATTGAATGAAGGCGCTTGGAATAAGTACACTGGCTAAGTTATGTATCATAGCATGTGCAAGCTTCCAGGTCCAAATCTGGTTTGTCCTGGCTGTCAAATATGCTGACATGAATTATGTCTTGCAGCTTGTGCAACAGCCCTGCAGGATTAATTTGGTTGAATTTCTGTGTGTTTTTCTGTCTGGCTGTTTTATAAGGTGGTTAAAACGGATCAGCTGGGTCACTTTTTAAAGTGGACACATGACAGACTATTTTCTTTTGTTCTTCTAGCTGATTAAACTTCAGTTTTTGATTTGTGTTTAGCAGGCCCAGTTTAAGCATCAAACCACATGCAATGTAAAATGTATCTACTGTGTTTTTAAGCCTTACCCTCCTGTCCACAGTGGTGTATGAGGGCTGCCCAAAGGCCTTTGATTCTGGCATCTGGTGGCCCAAGACAAAATTTGGACGCCCTGCTGCTATGAAATGTCCCGAAGGATCTTTTGGTGAGTACTTTTAAAACAGCACGCTCTCCTTCACTCTCCAAAGCTTAACAACACAACAATGAAGCACCCTGATTGGTTCATGAATCCAGCTTTTTAACCAATCACGTAGAGGTTGGAGTGTAAAGCCTGTTAGAAAAACATCATGTACATTAAGAGCAGACGGTGATACCATTCCTCTTGCTCACCGTGTGTGTGTGTATGAGAAAGGTGAGCTCAAGAGTCGAGGTCCCTGACCTGTCCCAGTAAAACGTTGCCTCTTTCCTGGTTACTCCCTTGGTAACCGCAGTCACCATGGTGCCCTTTTTGTTGTCTCCCAGCACTCGATAAGGGAATTTGTGAGCATTGCTCAGTGCCCTCCTTTAGCTCCAAGTAGCAGGCATTTCTTCCGTTGCAGCAGTGAGACGTTCCCAAACACCACCTGACTGTAAAAACTCAGTTTAGTTTTACATCTAAAACACTGAGACAGGAAAGAATGGTCTTACATTCATCAGGTATTTAACTGCTGCACATCTTCTGAACACAATCTGAGTGGAGTTTTTTGTTGCACATGATGTGCCTTTGTTTATTTATATCCTTACTATACTACTGCTAGAACTTAACATGACTTACTAGGCCAATCAAATCTTTCTTAACTGACAAAATCAAAAAGTAACTAAGAAATAAATGTCTTAAAAATTTGCTGTTCAAAAATGAATGTTATAATTAGTTTTAAACATGAATGTGTTTTAAATTACTCAAAATATATAAAGTGTGACATTTTGAGTTATTTCTTTTAACTGTTCCGCATTGTTCGGGTGAAATCTGACCGGTGTATATGTTCTGTATGATTTTCCGATTGTGTTGCAATGTTTGTTTTCCCCATTTTTTTTTTAATTTTATTTTACTTTAACATGTTGTAATATTTTATTCATTCATCATTCATCATTCAAAGTCTATTGTGAGCTCAGTTTTTCCCAGTTGTCTGATTGGTTACCATAAGAAATAGTTGCCTCCAGCTAATCTATTAAAAAATACAAACTAATTAAGTTAGAAACAAATATTGAATGAATAAATAGAAAATGAAAAAGCAACACAGAAATATATAATTATAGAACTATATAAAATAAAGTTTTGTTTTTATAATTTTGGCAGTTTTAGTCCTCCGTACGAACAGATAGCAAGCAGTTCATATCTAAATCCATGTGAGACATATTAGGTATATTAAGATAATAAAACTGATTTAGGCAACAATAAAACATTGTATTAGTTAAGCCAAAAATTCAATTATTTTAAAAAAACATACATAGACAAACATGTAATAAAAGATAAATCTCTAAAATATGCGAGAAAATATGTGATCATAGTAAAACAGTTACATGTTTAAAATGTTTAATAATAAGTAATATGTTTATTTTAGGCACATTAGAAAAGTTATGTACATTATTCTGACATCACCTACATTTTTTGCCCCTTTTTGCAAATTTTTACCTCAACGCAAAAGCTCTAATTTCACAACTACACACATGCATAATTTTAATGCTATAGTATTGAATTTTTTTGTGAATTGTGAGGAAATTGATTTCCCTTTCCTCTGTTTTTTTCTTTTATTTGTGCTTTTTTAGGCACTGCCATCCGCCACTGTAGTGATGAGAAGGGCTGGCTGGCACCTGAGCTCTTCAACTGCACCACCGTCGCCTTCACACATCTGAAAAAACTGGTGAATAAAAGACAGAAATAAGCATGAATGCAGACAGGGGCTTTTATTAGACTGAATCTGACACACAACCTGTGACGTTTCATCAAACGCGAGGAGTTTTTCCCTACCTTGACCTGCCCGTTCTCCCTCTCTTTACATCCTCCACTCTCTTCTTCTAGAATGAAGATCTCCGCCGCAACAGTTCAAGGATGGACAGCGAGCGCTCCAAGACCATTGTGCGTTTGCTTCAAAGCGCCACCAATAACACGTCACATTACTACGGTAATGACGTGAAGATGGCTGCCCAGCTTCTGAATTATGTCCTGCAGTACGAAAGCCGCCAGGCAGGCTTTGATCTCACCGCCATGAAGGATGCAGAGTTTAATGAGGTACCCTTATGGACTTAATTATTATAAAAATACATATGTTGTGATCACTGGGACCATTGGTGGCATGCTGCCCTCCACTGGTTGATGCTGACTGGGTGAACTTAACCCGATGCTGCTTTTATTTGTATATATAAATTCCTTTTCCAATCGTAGCTTTTCAATTTATGATTTTTCCAGAACCTGGTGCGAGCCGGCAGCGCCATACTGGATCCCAACACCAAGGATCACTGGGATCAAATCCAAAGGACAGAGAGCGGGACCGCGCATCTGCTCCGCAACTTTGAGGACTACGCGAACACGCTGGCACAGAATGTCCGGAAAACCTACCTGAAACCCTTCACCATCGTCACTGAAAACATGAGTGAGTCTCCAAACTATAACCGAATTGTGCTTCACCTGCAGGAAAAATAACAACAACACAAGTTTTTACCGTGGTCTCCTCCTGTTGTTTTCAGTTCTAACTGTGGACTACTTGGATGTGTCGAACCCAGAGAGGGCAACATTTCCTCGCTTCCAGGAAATCCGGGAGGCCTACCCCAAAGAGCTCGGCTCTTCTGTCCGTTTCCCACAGTTTAATATCGGCACTCAGGGAAACAAAGGTGGGAACGATGCCTAAATCAGACGACAATTAAATTTTTTTTTATGCTTTTAAAACTTCATCTTCTTTCTTTCTGAGAACAGCAGAGCCCACTCCTGCCCCTCCAGCTCAGACAGAAGCGGTCCTAGAGGAGGAGCACACAGTTTCAGATAGGAAACGGCGCCATCTTGATCCACCTGCCCCTTTGCCTGTTGCCGTGGTAATAGTGTACAAGTCGCTGGGAAAGCTCCTTCCAGAAAGATATGACACAGACCGCAGGAGTCTGAGGTAAACTATGGCTGACATCTGTTGATAAAAAGCTATCTACTGCTATTGTGCTAAACTTCGAACTCGGAACTAACAAATGGCGAAAGCAAGGTGCAGAGACAACTTTACCCGAATATTTTCCAGAGTCCCCAACCGTCCGGTGATCAACACAGCCATTGTGAGTGCCACGATCCACAGCGAAGGCGAGCCTCTTCCTACCGTCCTGGACCCCCCTGTCATCTTGGAGTACACCCTACTGGAGACAGAGGAGCGAACCAAACCCGTCTGTGTGTTCTGGGACCACTCGGTCGGGTGAGTTAAATTTGAAACACATTGTTGTTAAAAGCATTGTTTTCACACCGTTTTAAGCGTATACATTACTGGTCTCTCCTGTGCTTGTGATGGTTGGTGTGTTTAGGAGCGGCGGCACAGGCGGCTGGTCATCTAAAGGCTGCGAGGTGCTCAACAGGAACAACACCCACATTAGCTGTCAGTGTAACCACATGACCAGTTTTGCTGTGTTGATGGACATTTCTAAAAGAGAGGTAGCGCTTAAAACCTGTCTCATTTCAGCTTTGCGTAAGACGCTTAGTGGTTGTTACTGATTACCAACTCGCTGTCTTGGAACTGCTCTCCACAGCACGGCGATGTCCTGCCTCTGAAGATCGTCACGTACACCACAGTCTCAGTGTCCCTGTTTCTCCTCCTGATCACCTTCATCCTGCTGTGCCTCTTGCGCAGGCTCCGTACCAACCTCCACGCCATCCACAGGAACCTGGTGGCAGCGCTCTTCTTCTCCGAGCTTGTCTTCCTCCTGGGCATCAACCAGACTGACAACGTGGTACGTGCATTTTATTTTTACCTGCATGGTTGTTCTCAGCCTTCTTTCTTCCTATGTCATCTGAATATTTCTTCTTCAACAACAATTTTCTTGCTAATTTAAGCTAATTATGGCAATGATTAGATTCTAGTAGCTCTGCCGGGTTTGTAGTTTGCTTGTTGCTATTAAGGTAAAAATATAAGGTTAAGTATATAATATAAGATTAAGGTTGCTATTAAGGTAAAAAGCCTTTATGGGTTAACTCTGCTCAAGAACGTTGGAGAAAAATGGCCTCTGCCAGAGAATCCTTGCTGAAGTTGACCTGGATTTTGCATGAGTCCATGACTTCAACTAAAAGATTTGAGAACTTAAATATGTAACTACTCCTTTAAAAAAAAAATGTAAAGGAAAATTAATGTGTGCAGTATTCTCAGGCTCATGTTTTCCTCTTCGGATAGGTTTGATTCATTCAAGAAATACAAATGGATTAATTTAGTACTTCTTCTATTTCACCTTATTTGGGCAGCTGTTCCATTTAACTGTAGTATGTAATAGTGTGTGGCTCCATAGTGTAGGGTTTTACACATTTGCTTGGCTGGTTTAGTTCCAGCTGTAGATAGAAATCCCATATGAGGTTGCATCATAGATGGGATCCAGTGTAACACAACTGAACATGTGGAGCTGTTTGCTGTAGTGACACCTTGTGACAAGATGGCATCTTATATAAGCATATATTTAATATGAAATCATCACAAAATACCATTGATATATAAATTACCAAACATTCCTCTATATTCCTAGGATAACAATCTGCTTTGCTGATGGGCTTTTTCTTCTTTCCTGCAGAGCGTCATCTGCACTGTATTGCCCTTTGTTAGCCACACCTGGAAATCTTTGAACAGGAAATAGGAGACTCTGTTCATTTACTGAGATCAGCAGCAAACCTTGAGATTAGGAGTTAATAAATATTTGAAAATGTCTCTGTAGTGTTTTATAGCATGCTGGACTGCAGGTTCTAGCTTGTGAATGATGCACTGTCAGATTAGAACTGATCTTGTCTCTCAGGAGTGTGGCTGCTCCTCTCTACAGCCCATCACAACAGCTGCACGATCAGTCACGAAGCCAACAAACCATGCGTGTAATTTCTTTGCAGATTCCCTTCTTAACTGCAGGATTTGGCTGATAGCATCACCAAGTGCACAGCTGCAAATTAACAACTTAAAAGAAGTAACTGCAAAGCTTACCTTTATAGGGAATACCGAAGTATCCCCTACAAAGGTGGGCTGGTTGACTCACAGTAGGAATATTTCTAGGAATAGACTCTTGACACTCTGGCTCATTTCTCTTTTATTTAGTTAATTGTAGTTTCCATTATAAAAGATTGGTGCTAAATGGCTTAATGAAAATTTGAAAATATAAATAATGATAAACTACCGGTGGAGAAATTGCACCATGATTAAATTCTAATTGTTACCATGTAAAGCAAGATAGAGTACATATGCACATGGTCTAAAAACCACACCATGAAGTCATGTGCTACAAACATCAGTGGTGTTGGGCATCTGAGATGCGGAATAAAGAGCTTTCTCTCTGGTGTTTACTTAGAAACTTACTGTTAGTGTATCAGAGCTTCCATGAAGCCTGCCATATTTGTTTTTCCTGCAGGCAGCCCTCTAACGCTGGGCTGACAAGAGCATTACAAGGCCTAATGGGCCAAGACCTACCTGAGAGTCTTTTTTTATCTGACAGATTATGTGTTGTGATTGTAGACTAATGACTGTAATAGTCAGGAATGTGCTATTTACCAAACTGCTTTTCTAGTATAACCTTGTGTAAGTTCATATTAGTGAGCTGCAATTCCTAGATAAATATTATGTGAGGATGTAGTCTACCTTAATTGAGTTCCAAGCCTTTGTTAGTCACTGATATGGCAAGTAACTACTCACAATTTCATATATATACAGTAAAGGATCAAAAGGTATGGGATATCTTTGAAGTCTGCTGACACACACATACACAAACCTCTGTGGGCCAGTAGTGGAGACGTGCTGTGACTGGTACCTGTCTCTAAAAGCTGGCCTCGGGGTGGTAGGTCCTGGCAAGGGTTTCCCAAAACAGCTTTAGTTTTTACTTGATAAAAATCCTAAATGTCTGTGGTACAGACAACATCATTAATCTCTTAATTGACAAGTAAAAGAAATGAGGTTTAAAAAGGGAGACATAAGGATAAATTTAAAGGTGTACTTTTTTGCCCTTTAGCCAAGAGTTAGAGAGGATCATTGCCACAATTATCTCTGTGTGCTGGTTTGTGTAACAACCAGAACCACAGCGAACCTAGCTCCGCCTATAAGTAGCAGCTTAAAAGGACAACTAGCACCTTAAAGCTTAACCCTTGTAAGTACAACATGTTAACAGTGAAAGAGTCAGCTTTACGTAGTCTGGCTAACCCAGATGTCTGAACCCAAGGCAATCCGGAGATGCACTGTCAGTCCTGTAGCTCCATGGAAGGTTGTACCTACCGCCCCCAGCTGTCAAACAGATACATGTGCTTCTGAAAAATACTTGCAGTGGTAATGAATCGGGGATGAAAGCAAAGCCTGGTTGTGCTTTATTTACGACTGCCTCACACCTCGTCATTCACATGAATAGAGATGTCAACTAAGCGTTGTATTTCAAGTTTATGTCCCGTAAATGAATCCTACAATGAGTGATTCAGCAGCCACTTCACATTTCGATAAATCTACTATAAATCTAAAAGACAAGAATATCTGCAGATGTCAAAATAAACACATGCACACATATATACTGCTGATCTTACAGTTGGATTTGACTGACAGAACTGGCTTGAGCATCGGTATTCATCGCTAACTGCCCATTTGTCAACAGTGGTTACCAAAAAGTACAAATGTGCACATGCACCACAGCGAAAGAGAAGCAAGTAAGTTTACAGGCGCCAGATAAGTTGTGAGAATTTTGTCTTTAGTCTTGTACAAATCTTCTGACTCACCGTGTTTTGACTGGGATGAGGTGGTAAAAGCACATGATGCTTTATCTTTATGCAGTATTGTTTTGTGGAGTGGAAGCCAAGTCTGCAAGAAGAGAAAGTTTAATCTCTTTGTTTTCTGGGGTTTTTTTTGCATCTCTTTGATTTGGAAAACGCTTGCTAGTGTGCGTGCAAAGTTTAGGTGTGTGTGTAGGTAAGCGTGCGTGCATCAGGGCAGTGGAATGCTGTCGGTGTGCCCAGGGCCATCTTCGGGGATGATTTATAACGCTGTCAAAGTAGTTTCTCCCTCCTCTTCTCTGATCTCCACAGCAATACAAAACATTACTAAAATTCACTGTATCTCAGCATTCTCTGACACACATCATTCTTCTACTGTAGCACCAGACAGCACAAAACGGGAGGAGGGGAGATGCAGGAATGTGGGGACAGTTTGAATCATTGACGTGTTACGTAAACGGGAGAAGTTGGGACATAAAAACGTTTACTGTCGGTTCGTGAATTTATCGCTTTTTTTGACAAATTGAATGGTTTATTGACAAGGCTTTCAAGATTTAAAAAAAAAAAAATTCCATTCAGAGTTTCCTGGAGCTGGATGGTATATCTCCAGGTTGTCTGCTCAATATCCAAAGGTGATCAAACAGGGAGTTGTCTGTGCTGGTCTAGCTCAGTGCGTGGGGCAGGCGACCACATGCCACATGGCTGCAAGTGACCAGCCCGGGTTCAAGCCCTTCGCTGCATGTCTTCCCCTTCTCTCTTCCCCCTGCTTTCCTGTCCTGTCTTCACAGAAAATTGTCTTATTTTGAAAGGCTAGATTCACTGATGTGCCATCCACTGAATGATTCCTGCACCACTTCACTGATATATAGATAGATTTAATGGTACAGCCGGACATGGGAAAAATTACACCCAAGTGGCCGATAATGTGCTGTAACAAAAAATCCGGCGTCTCTTCTTTTCTTCCGTCCTATCAACTCGCAGTTTGTGTGCACCGTGATCGCCATCCTCCTCCATTACTTCTACATGTGCACCTTTGCCTGGATGTTTGTGGAGGGGCTGCATATCTACCGCATGCTGACAGAGCTGCGGAACATCAACTATGGTCACATGAGGTTCTACTACGCCATGGGCTGGGGCATACCGGCTATCATCACTGGTGAGTTACACTCACACACACACACACACTCACCAGGATAAGCAACAATGCGATGGTAGATGGCAGATTGTCAGGGAGATTCGTGTCATGACTCGTCTTTTCTGAAAAGGCTATGATCCCCGTGGGAAGATTGTTGAACAAGACAGCAGAAGAAACAATGAAAAGGAGATGGTTGTTACTCAGATGTTCACAGTCTGTCAAAATAGAATAGGGCGAGTAGAGAAATAAAATATATACGGAGGTCCAAATGTGACAAAATTAGTGAGCGATTATGATGTGTAACTGAAAAATTTATCCAAAATATTTTAATAATATAAAGTCTGATTTGATCAAAATGCTATTTCTACACTGTGTTTTCGTTGTGTGTGTGTGTGTGTGTGTGTGTAGGTTTGGCAGTTGGCCTCGATCCTCAGGGTTATGGAAACCCAGATTTTTGTTGGCTTTCTGTCCATGACACACTCATCTGGAGCTTCGCAGGGCCCATCTTTGTAGTCGTCCTGGTATGTCCAATGTCACTTCAAATAATAAAAGACAATAAAAAAATAAAACTAGGATAAAAATGTTTGTAAGCGAGACATATTGCTAATTATGTCTTATTCAACAGTTGAGTAAAAAGAGCTTTTCATAAAATTTTGGAAATATATAATCACAAATAAGTCAAATAAAATGCTTATTTGTCTTAGTTCAAATTCTCCATATTTTCCTCTTCCCTTACAGGTGAACATAGTGATCTTTGTTCTCGCTGCCAAGGCTTCCTGTGGTCGGCGACAGAAGGCAGTAGAGAAGTCAGGAGCTATGTAGGTTCCCACACCACATTAGCCATTTCACATACATCAACGAATTTAGTTGCTACCTTGAGTTTGGATTTTTAACCATTATTAAAATATTTGTTTTCCAACGCAGTCCTGCCCTACGTATGGCCTTCCTCCTCCTGGTGCTCATCAGTGCCACCTGGCTGCTCGGTCTAATGGCGGTCAACAGCGATGTAATGACGTTCCATTACCTGTTTGCTGTCTTCAGCTGCTTGCAGGTATCTTCTAACCCCACACTGATCATTGGATGCACAGATAATCCACACACTTATGAAAACAATTCACATCTGTCTGATTATTTACTCAATACAGTAAATAATCAATACACACGGTTCTTCTGCTTGTTTTTCAGGGAGTCTTTATTTTCTTCTTCCACGTGGTCTTCAACAAAGAGGTGAGGAAAAACCTCAAGAACATCTTTAAAGGAAAGAAGAGCACACAAGACGAGTCCAGCACCACAAGGGGCTCTTTGCTAACTGTAAGTGAACAAACATATACTTTATATACATACATATACCGGTTCCCAGTTAGTGTGCCTGCCTACTGCTCGCATTTATTGCACTCGGACTGCAATCAGGGATTTTAGTTCGAGGGTAAGAGGAGGAAAATAGCAACACAGTCTAGAGCATGCTAACGCTAAGCTAGCCAAGAACCCAGAGTGAATGCTGAGTGAAGAGCGACCCCTAGCAGCCAGACCCTTAACTGCACTGTAACAAGTAGTATAACAAATGACTTCTTCTTGGGAGTTATTAAGTAACGCACTGCATTACTTTTAAGAAAAGTGTTGTGTAATATGTGTAATAATTACTTTTTTGAGTAATACCTCAACAAACATTCACAGACATTTCATCCACAGCATGTAATTAATTTAAATGAATGTAATTACTTTATTGTCACTTAGCAATGGTGGTTGCTCTCAAAATGGCGCCAATGAGAATCTATAAGAGACACAACAAGGATTCAAATCAATAAGTGATATCATGAATTCTATATATATCTTTAAGATTTCATCACGTTATTCAACATTGTTTCTTAATTCTTTACATGCTCCTTTGTCTAACTTGCTTTTCGGTTACATAGCCCTTGTTTAAAGTATAACCTTTGTTATTCCTCCATCTTCAGCGCTCTCTCAACTGCAACAACATGTACACAGAGGACGGCGCAGTGTACCGTTCTGGCATTGGCGAGTCTACCGTCTCACTGGACAGGTCAGCCAAGAGCCGCAGTAGCTACCTGGCTTACACACTCAGGTACAACACGCTGACTGACTGCATGGCTGCTTCCACTCTGCTGCGTGATGAGCATGTCTGTCTTGGTATTCCTTTCAAATTTCTTTCTTTGGCCCCCTTTTTGCATGCCTGAGATGCAGAAGTCTCACGCTGACTAACACACCTTACAGCATCACACGGACACACACACAGAAGCTGCACAATTATACACACCCCCTGTCCACTCTTACTTTCCAAAGATGACCCACTGAATTTCTCTCGTGTTTGCATTGTATAGGGACTCTGTCTGCATGAAAACTATACTGACATTTGCCAATGCATGACGCATGGCCTGTTTGCAAAAAACTCAGTGCACACAAACAGACATTTATTCCTCCATGTTGATGTGTCATTTTATGAGATGATTAGATTTTACTATTTCTTATGTGAGATTTGATGTAGCACATTTTTCTAGTACACTTATGCTATATATGTATATTGCTTTAGCAGCAAATGCAGTAATTTAATGGTAATGTGATAGATTTAAGATGATTAGCTTGTACATTTAAAAAAATTGGAACAGTACAACTTTCATGGTGGCAGCATTAGGTAGAATTGTTTTGCAAAGCTTTAGTTTTTGCCTCAGCGTTGTGAAAAAGTATTTGCTTCCTTTCCAACCCGAGAAAATACAGAATGCAGTTTTCAAATGATTGAATTTATTAAGGGAAATAAGCCAAACGTAATAAAAGAGATAATGATTTAAAAACTGAATTTTGTATTTACTCAGGTTATCTTTGTCTGATATTAAAGTTAGTTTGATCTAAAATATAAGCATGACAAATATGCAAAAAATCTGACATGAAATCTTTTTTTCACACCACTGTTGGTGCTTCTGAAATGTGTAAATCGTTCTTTTCTATTGTACTTCATGCTAGTTTTTAGCGGAGAGCAGAGTCTATGTGTTTTAGAGTTTATGTATAAGATGAAATCAACTCAAATTATTATACATTATACATTAATGAAAAATTTAAATAAAATTTAATCCCAAAATTTAACAGTCAAAGTGTTCTTGCGAATTAGTTTTACATATGTTGCTAAAGTAACACAATTTTAGCGAGTAAAATTTTAGCTTGGTGTTTCTCATAGTGTTGCAACTAAACACATGCGATATTGCAATGTTCTGCAGTTGAAATTTCCTGAAAATTATTGGAGTTCACAGTGAAGTAAAGACATAACATTGACACATTACAATAATAATTATATAGCTTTTTGGTCCAAACTAGCTACAGACTACTAGCATGTTTGAAAAATCTTGAGAAATACAGCTAAATCAGTAAAGTCTGACTGCGTGACAGGTGTGTTCTTGACATATCTATAAAAGTTGACATTAAAAGATGAATCATTGCCAAAATATAGATTTTTGTCATCTTCAGCTAATCTCTCCTCTTCTACAAGCTGCATGTGTTCAGTGTTCACTGACATGCTTTCAGTACAGTAGGCTTGTGTTTCATATACCTGGTGTTTCAAAGCGCTTTACAGCATCACACTTTCGTCTGACTGTACGCCTAGCCCGTAAAGCTGTCATCTGGGTAATAAGAGCTGACTCTAAGGTCAATAAGAGTAGTAACGCTGGGGGCAGAAGAAATGTGGCATGCTGCCTGTACGTGAGGCACAGAAAGAAGCAGATAAGTTAGCAAAAAGTGGGGAAAATATAAAGAGAGGAAGAGGGAAAAAAACTGGGGGAGAGATGCGGAAAGAAAAAAGCAGTAACCAAGGGGTGATGGGATTGTACCTGTTGAGGAAAGAATGTAATGTAGACATGCAGACCTCTTCCCTGGAGCTGTTGGCACGTCTTCAGCTGCTTCCAGAAGCTTCTCTTAGATCAGCCATCAGACAGGTCAGAGTCTCTAGTAGCAGTTTTTGCCCTCCAGCCAAGTTCTCATTCCAACCTGGAATAAACGGCTTCAAACAGAGAGGACAGGAGAGGAGGAAAAAACTTCACCCATTTGTCAGTTTGATCCATTAAATGATTACTAGACATGCTGAAATTCTGAATGTTTGCTATAATTATACCACGACCAGTAAATGATCAAGAAAAGGTAAACTTACATTAGATTTTTTTTAATATTATGATCAAGCTGGGACTTTCTGACATTAAACAGACAGGATCACACACACACTAAATTTCATATTCGCTTTGTCTGTGTCAAGGCAATCAACAGCAGCAGATGTTTTGTAATGAGAGATGTCTGCTGTATCAGCTGTTAAATATCAGTTGTGTAAAACCACAAGTTGGGGCTTGAATTAACTTCCAGCAATGATGTACTTCCCCTTTGTGTCTACTCTAAATCTACACCTCTATTCATCTGCTCCTATTTCTCTCTTGCTTGCCTATGCCGTCCTTGGTCTTCTTAGGGAGGAGTCTGCTCAGAAGCCCAGTGGCTCTTCAGGAACAGCTAAAGGCCACACAGACCTGGATGGACCTCTGTTTCACAGAAATGGCACCAAAGGAGATGGTAAGCTTTTTATATTGAATTGCAATTCCAATGTTTCATTTCACAAGTCTGTTTTCTTCTATTTTACTGATATACTGTATTTGTTCACTGTTCTGTTTCGCCATCATTTCTTCAATTAGACTCTGACTCAGACAGCGAGCTTTCAGTAGATGAACACAGCTCCTCCTATGCCTCCTCCCACTCCTCCGACAGTGAGGATGAGGATATTGATGTCAAGCCAAAGTGGAACAACGAGAGGCCCCTTCACAGCACTCCAAAAGGTAAATGCATAAGTCTAAATAGAAGCCTTAAAGTTACAGTGTAAAATGCTCATTACTACAGATTGCAGTAGATTCAGTAGATTGCAGATTGCGAAGTTCTGTTATAATATCAACACTAAAGTCATCACTAAATCAGGAAATAAAAATTAGATATGGTTATTTATATATTTTTCGGCAATGTGTTTTTATGCCTGTGTCACCTCAAAAACATCTGAATTGTGTGTACTCAGAGAGCAAAGTAACTGCATAGGCTGTAGTCTAGTGTTTACCTCAGCTGTCAATGTAGAGTGAAAAGTGCCCACAATTATTTCCTCTGGGCGAGGCTGTGAAACTTTGTGAAAGGAGTCTGATGTGAGTCAGTGAAGTTCACTTTTGTCCAATGACAGCAGTACTGACGTGAGTTTTTGAGGATTTTAAAACAGCTTTTCTGTTAGTAGGCACTACTGTTAGCCTCTGTTAGCTCATATTAGCCTCTGTTAGCTGCTGTAGCTGGCACTTGTGGAACTCTTTTTAAAGTACATGTAACTTGGACACTTATCAAATAAACTTGCGTACGAGATGTCGTCACAGGACACAGTTGAGGCAACAAGTTTTCTCTTCCCTTCTCAGCAGGCCAGTCAATGTCTAATCACGTGAAGCCTTACTGGCCAACAGATGCCAATACAGCCAGTGACAGTGAGGACCCGGGTGGGACAGAGAGACTGAGGGTGGAGACCAAGGTGAACGTGGAGCTGCACCCAGAGAACAAGCTCAACCACGTTGGTGAAAGAGAGGCTCTCCAGGAGAGAGACAGACAGACTCCTACCAGTATGAAAGACACAGCGCCTGCCAGTCAGCCTAACAGCAACCACCAACCAGAGCAGAGAAAAGGTGAGGGGAGAAGTGTTTAGAGCTGATCTGAATCGACTTTATGCCAAGCTTGCTCTCACAAATCACTCGTCTCACTCAGGCATCTTGAAGAACAAGATCAGCTACCCTCCTCCGCTGACCGACAAGAACATGAAGAACCGTCTGAGGGAGAAGCTGAGCGACTACAACTCACCCACTATCACCTCCCCTCCCCCCAACAACAACAACACCGCCTCCCCACCCCTTCCCTCCGTCAACATCATGACCCCTTCGTCCCGGACGCCTTCGTTGGCCTCCAACGAAGGAAGCCGACTCGGCAACCACGAGAGCGGCTCCCCCGTCAAACCGCCTGTCGCCCCACGACCTCAGATTCTACCAGCGACTATCCACCGGGAGACAAATGGCGGAGTTCCCATGCACTTGAAGTCGGGGACGGTCAACGGAGGCAATGAGTCAGACTCAGAGTAAGAAAAGAATACTGTTTGTTTTTAGCACTAATGGCAACAGTAGTGACTAATACATGTAGTTCCAAAGGAAACTGCAGTGTGATTTCTGGAAGCTGCTGCAGACTCCCGGTGACTGTAGAAGCTTGCAAGTTTTTACTGAACTGAAGTTTTTACTGCCGAGATGCTACCACGGCAGTTTTACACCAAGTAATGTGGCTCTATTGTGACTGACATTTAAAAAGTGGAGCACTTTGTCTAGCCCCCTTAGAAGTTCATGTTGAGCAGTTTTCTACAGAGCACCCGTTACGCCTCAAGTATGTGAAACTGAGAGGTGTCATTAATGGTGCCACTCAGTACACTTGAGCTTGTGTCCCCCGAATAAAAGATTCAAAATCAGTTTAACAGTGATTGTAGAAGTTTGAAAAACCTTGCAAGCAAGCGCTATTTACAGTTAAATGATAAGCAACAAACAAGCTGATCATAGTGCCGACTAATGCAATATTGCATGCATCATAAAGGCTTTGTTGTTGCGAGTAAGTTGAGAAGACTTATGGCACCCTTATGTCCAATATGACTGGGATAAAGCTATCCTGGTTTTTAAACTGTAAATGTGTTAACAATCTTTTTAACCTGTTCTTGGCATAAACCACATGACTATATTCCTTTAACTTGAGCATGATATACTGCGACCATCCTGATTAAATGCTGCATGAGGACCCTCCTGCATCCCTGCACTCATTTTTACCTTGCATGTTCCCCTCTTTTCTTTCTCCTTGCATCCCCCTCCCTCTCCTCTCCCTCCTGTTCTTTTGTTCCCCTCTGATAACAGTGGCAGTAACGAGACTTCGATCTGACCTGTTAGGCAAACCCAGACCAGCCTACCTTTATGAGAGGAGGAGCTAAACAACCTGCCAGGTCGGGGCTGAGGGGACCAAGAGTCGAGGAAAATTAAAGGAAAAGTTGCAAGATGGAGAGGTGTTAAAGGGTGTATGAAGAGAAGAAGCGTCGCCGAAGCCTGATCCTGTCAGCATCACCGCTCCCGTCATGTTTCCTCTCTCTGGCGAGCAGTATTAATCGCAGACGTTAGGACTGCCTTAGATGAGAAAATGAGCAGAGGTAAAGGAAAGATGTGAGCGACTTTAAAGGGAACGCTGTGCTGGACTGTGTAAAGAATTGACACGGTTGAGCCACGTGTGCCAAAACCACTAATGGAAATCAGGAGGAAGATACAGAAGATGAAGAATGACACCCAGAATGCATTGTGGGCCCTGACATGACGCTCTTCTCTAGTGTTGGCGAGGAGCGCATCATTATGTTCAGTTTCATTAGGTCATAAGTGTCAGATGTGATAATCACTGTTCATGAACCTTTACAGGCGGGCACAGTCACAGTTGTAATCCAAAATGATTTCAAGGACTACAGATGTCTCCCACACATGCTTCAGTTCATACTGGGCAGAGCTATGAAACACAAAGTGCTCTTCTTGTTTTTTTTTTTAATTAAAGAAAGGCTTCCACAGCCTTTCGGTGCAGTGTATTTAGAGTGTAAGTAACATGTAGATAATTTTAAAAAGTGAAGAAGAAATGATCTATTTTCTACGTCAGTTTTAGCAAGGACATAGTAGTGAAAAGAAAGAAGAGAAACCACAATTAACAGTCAGAGAACAACAAATCTGCGTCTGCACTGAGGCCTTACAAGCTCACACAATACTGTAAAAGGCTGTAGTGGGGTTCCACTCTATGGTGGTGCATTCACAGGCAGCTGTTGTTGTGTTTGAGTGCACGTGCACACACAAGAGCACGGCTTAAATGAACTTTAATTATGTGGAGTGAAGAGGAATTCCCCCCTCTGCTGAAAACTCAGCTTTGCAGTTGGAGCACTATGAACCCGAAGCCTTGTTTTCCAGTGTTTTTCCCTGCCTGTTTATCCAATGCAAGACACACTCCTGGTTATCAAAGTCATGAGATCTGGTGAATAAGCAGATTAGAGTTGGGCGTCAGTTCGGTTTAACTAATTTTTTGTGCAGAATCTTTAAAAAAAAAAAAGCCATTTGTTGATCTTTTGTTGTATAAAAGTAAGAAACAGACTGAGGGAATCTGTTCAGAAATTGAATTGCATAATTGATGCTGCCTTTTAATCTCTAAGCTTTCAAATCTGTGTTCAAACTGAAAATGACAGCAGCTCTGAAGCATCATGCAGCTAGTAAAAGGTCATTTTTACAAGGTGCAGTCACTAAATCCCTTTGTACCTTACATCCTGTACACACCCAGTGTTTTGCCCTTATGTAATCAATGCTGTTGATAAGATGTCTGTGTTTTTGTATAATCCGAGACACTGGAAATGTTTTGTAACATAATGTATATTTATTTTTTATGGTTTTGAGACACTGGAAAGAAACAACAACAAAAAATGATTGTGACTGTAAAATTAAAAAACAATGACATGATGGATTTTTACACTGCGTTGTGTCTTAGCGTGTTTGTTCGACGGAAGGGAGCATGGCCGGTTCAAACATGTGCACCAGTCAAGAAAATGTGGTAACATCGACGTTTAGCGGTTTGACAAATGATGAGTAACGCAAACAGGATTTCATAGTTCTACACGAAGGGTGAAGGTCTGAGCTACTAATGTTATTTACATTTGTATTTTTGCTTTGATTTGTATGACATGACATATTCTTGCTAACCACTTTATTAGGCTACGTTCACACTGCAGGAGAAAGCGCATCAAATCAGATTTTTTTTGCCCCTATGCGACCCATATCTGATCATGCTACGACAGTGTGAACAGCACAAATCCGATATTTTCAAATCCGATCTGGGTCACTTTCGTATGTGGTACTGAATCAGATACGTAGCCGATGTTTTAGAAAGCGACTGCTGTTTGAACGGTCGTGTCGCATTAACTCCGTGTTTTGCGTCACGGACACAAGACAGACGCCAATTATCAGCGCCGGAGAGGACAAACGAGAAAGCATGATGGTAGAAACTGGAGTCGGAGCGAGTCAATGGACAGAAACTGAAGTTTTGGACTTGATTAGCACACGGGGAGACAATTCTATTCAAGCTAAACTTTTAGGGTCGTAACCGGGCTGTGTTCACCATTTTTGCTTCCATAAACAGAGCGCGTTGTGTGTAACGTCTTCTTTTGTGCATGCGGGCCGCTTTGAGGGCCGTGAACGTTCACACTAGAGCGCGCTTGCTGTCACATTTTATTTGTAGTGTGAACAACCACACAGAAAAAATCGGATTTGATCAAAAAATTGGAATTGAGCATTAAGACCTGCAGTGTGAACGTAGCCTAACTGACATATTAGTTTGAGCCAGAAGCTACTATATTTGGAACAAGA
>VUQR01034851.1:39448-54108 GCA_015108515.1 Hemichromis elongatus
CGTGAACGTTCACACTAGAGCGCGTTTGCTGTCGCATTTTATTTGTAGTGTGAACAACCACACAGAAAAAATCAGATTTGATCAAAAAATCGGAATTGAGCATTAAGACCTGCAGTGTGAACGGAGTTGCACCATGCTAGTACCAGGTTGGGCTCCCTTTCACTTACAGAACTGCTTTAGTTCTTGGCATAGCTTCAACATTCCTCAGAGGTTTTAGTCCATATTAACATGACAGCATCACACAGTTTCTGCAGGTTTCTTGGCTGCACGTCCATGATGCCAATCTCCTGGTCGACCACATCCCAAAGATGTTCTATTGGATTGAAAACCGATCACTGTGAAGGCCAATAAAGTACAGTGTGTTCATCGTTGTGTTCAATATACCAGTTCGACATGATTTCAGCTTGTGTCATGGTGCCTTATCCTGCTGGAAGCAGCCACCAGAAGATAAGTACACTGTGGTCAAAGGATGGACTACAGAGAATGGGCTAAAGAGCCCAAAGAGTGATAAAAAAATATCCTCCACACCATTACGCCACAATTACCAGCCTAAACTGTTGATGCAAGGGAGGGTGAATCCATCCTTTCAATTCTGACCCTAACATTTCAATGTTGCAGCAGACCAGGCAATGTTTATCCAATCCTTACACTGTTGCACTGTTGCTTTCCTTTCAACTAAAAGCAGTCTATCCATCCATCCAACAAAGGAGACAGACCTCCTTTTCGGGCATTCTCTGTAAACCCGAGATATGGTTGTGTGTGGGCAAGATCCCAACGGATCAGCAGTTTCTGAAACAAAACAACAACCGTGCCACATTCACAGCCCCTTAAATCCCCTTTCTTCCCCACTCCAATGCTCAGGTTGAACTTCAGCAGGTTATCCATTGAGTTGGTGCCATGTGATTAGCTCATCTTTACTATTACTGCAGATTATATCAGTAAGGAAGCTGAATAAATATTAACGGATAATTTATGGCGAATGGGTGGGATTTAATACATTTGCACTTCTTCCCACTCCTTTTCTATATGTTTCTGAATCAGAAGAGGGGAAGCGATATTGAAATGTATTTTGCTTTAGTATAGCATTATTTTTCTCTTCTTTGCTAAATTAACTTCCGTATATTTTTTACACGGTCAAAATGAATTGAACACAAAAAATAAGATAGTCACGTTCAGGTAAACAGGTTTACTTGATTGAATCTTACTCATACTTAGTTTTCAGGTTGTTCTTGATAAATTACTTTCACTGTAAAGCCCTGTACGAAGCTCCTTTAGGTTCCTCGAAAGATGCACTGCTTTTGATTTCCAAGGCTGATGGCTATACACAGCCCCTCACTTTAATTATGTGTATAGGAATTTGTCTTATACTCACATCATTAGGAGACTTAGAACAAAGAACTGAGTCTGATAGGACTGTTAATGATGCTTTCGGTTAAACTATGGGAGATTTAAGCGGATTACAGCTGTAAGGTGTGGAATCCCTTCGTCTTCTTCTCATGTCTAACCTCAGCCGACTCATGTGAAAGATGTTTTTTTAATTTTTAATTTTTTTTATTTTGTTTTTGAGGATCAGATGCAACATCAGGGTCTGGGAACAGGCAGCTGTGCCAAGTCCGTGACACATGTACTTGCGCATAAAGGTGCTGCCACTGGGTATTGCTGAGGAAATGAATGTAAGCAGGCACAGGGAAAGGTAAGAAGGCAGGGTCATGTTTCACAAGCCTATTGGGTGGTTAGTTGTTATAGCAACTGAAGCCAGTCCTTCCCTCAGGTGAAAAAGATAAAGTAAGTAGCCTGTCAAAATATGATGTGTTTTGGGATTAGTTGCCCCAGTCGTGAAACCTGTAAAGGTTAAATCTACGGTGACAACGCTTTGTCTGTGTTTATGATCTTTATCACATTAACGTCCTCGGTAGTAATTATTTTGTCAAAACAGTAATCCTTTTGTCAGGTGGCCTATATTTTACTTTGAGAAAAACCCCCAAAAACCTTTAGCTTAAACCTGAGAAGTTGGGTATGCACCTTTAACTGGCCTTGGAGCTCTTTCAGAGTCACCCTCTACCATCTTCTTTATCTCTGTTCCATCACAGCCTCGCAAACTAAATAATGCAGGCAGGAGACCAACCAAGCAGCCGAAGAAGAGCAGTTAACTAATACAACTGTGCCCTCTATTGGTAGACTGTGATAGTGAGTTTTGTTCTTCAGTAATCCAACCTGTGAGGGAAAGTGTATGTTTTCATTTAATACCAATTTTTACACTTTAATTCCATTTCAACAGGAAGTTGAATTGTTAACCACCATAACCACTGTGGATATGCACCACAAGAACAGCCTGTTTTATCACTTATATCACAACAGAAACTTGTATGCGTTCCTGATAATGTCCAGGCATCCCGGAGGATCTCCTCCCAAATCTGCACCAGGGCATCACCGAGCTCCTGGACAGTCTCAGGGACAACAAACGTGATGTCCCAGAGGTGCTCTTTTGGGTTTAGGTCAGGCATTCTATGGCAAATGCTAATTTAACCTTATGGCGCAGCGAGCACAGGAACAACTAGAGGATGTCAGGCCCACAGGACACTATCATGTCTGTTTCTGATTGTTTACTCAGAGACATTTGCACCAATGGTCATTTTGTAGCTCTAGACGTGCTTGTGCTGTTCCTAATTGTACAAAGGCGCAGATACCATTCCTGCTGGTAGATTAAGGGCTTTCTAAAGCACTGTCATGCTCTCCTAGAGTAACTGTCTGCCTCCTGAAATCTCCTCCATGCTCCTGAGACTATGCTGGGAGACACAGCAAACCTTCAGGCAATGGCACATAGTGATGTGTTGTCCAAGTGTCGCCTCATGCTAGCCAAATATAAAACTAGTGGAAAAACTGAGAAAAGACAAGGAGGGGAAAATGTCAGTGTCCTCCACATGTCAAACCGTTCATGTTTGGGGGTTTGCTCATTGTTGCCCCTTTAGTGCACCTGTTGTTAATTTCATTTAATTTGACTTGATGCTAAACTGTCATTACAAGGTTTTCCTTTAATTGTTTTTGAGTAGTCGATCTGCAACAGTGTTGAGTATTCTCAAGGCATACGCTGGCTGATAAGACAATTTCTATTCATGGTTACAATTTAGTCTTGAGTCAAGGATCCACCTCCCACAGCTGAATGGAGGTGGTTTAGCTGTGGTGGTTTAGTTTGTTTAGCTGTGGTTGACCGATCACAGATGTGTCCTGATTGATTTGAAGCTCTCTACCGCAGCTGTTATGTGTTCCTCATCTGTGAGAATACAAGGCTCCGCTTAGGCTAGAGTGTAAATTTTGAAAATCTGAACTCCAGATAATCTTTAAAAAAAAAAAATCACATTAAAATTACTTAATCATATCCGCAGATATCCTCATGCACGTCTGCGAATGAGTTTAATCTCAGCTTTGTGGGTGGTTTGTGATCTTGCCACCTGCCCAAAAATACTCTCGCCTCGTGCGTTAGTTTTGTTCACTCAGAGAATATTTTGTAATGATTTCGGTCATCTGTGATGCCAATAGATATGGAAAATACACAACTGTTAGTGTAGCTCATGGGGACAAGCTGTTTAAATACCACATGCTGTTTATTTACTGCTGCCACCAAAAGATGAGCTTGCTTTACATCCTTTACTTTCCCCAGATTGGTGGCAATGCCGCTGCCCATTTCAGGGCCTTTAAAGCACCACTCTTCATCCTGTTTGTTTTACAAACTGCTTTTTACATGGGAAATTCTAGACAAAGGCATTCTTTATTTAGCTGTAAAATGACTGTATCACAATTTTATTTATATAGCTGTAAAATCACAATGACAGTCATCTCAAGGCACTTTATATTGAAGTTAAAGACTGAACTATAATACAGGTTCTACAATGATAATATATCTTTAAATATGAACGTGTTCAATACGTTGGCACTCCACAGGGCAGTACATGCAAAAATTTCCAAACCAGTCATGTAGGCATTTTGCCTTGCAAAGTTTTTAGTGCCTTGTAAGTTATTATTAGCATGTTTACCCTTAGTTGTAAACATGTGCTTTAATTTTATATATATATAATTTTATATATATAATATATATATATATATATATGTATGTGTATATATATATATATATATTTATTTATTTATTGCAGACCAGAAAAATTTCTTTTGGGTAACAAGAAGTGATTTTATGTTTCTTTTTCATGTTTTTATTTTGGAGAGAGAGAAAAAAGATAACAAAGAGTAAAAAAAAACCCATTTAATTTCACTAGACAGAAGACAGCCACAGAGACAGTCTGACAGGTAAAATAGGCAGGCGGAATCTTTTAGTTCAACAGTAACACAAACTCTAAAACAGCTGCTAGGAATGTTTTTTCTGATCAAACCTGCTGTTATAAAAGGAATCCGTCTTATCTACTATGGGAGGAAAGATCCATCCGTTTGAGACTCAAACATTTCTATTTCTTTGTTGAAACAAGTCCATGAAGAACAACATGTTAGCATTAAATTAGCCGTCTTATCTAAATGTGTTTTGCATCATCAGTCTCGTCATCCGTCCTCCCCTTCCTCCCAACTGTTCTATAATTGACTCAGAATGCTCGGCCAGTTGCATAAGACACGCTTGGTTGTGCAACCCTCTAGAAAATGCTGGTTTGGGATTAAGAGGTTTATTACAGGATTTCTAAATGAGCGCAGAGGGAGGATTTGGGAAATCTCAACAGCGGTAGTTTTGCTAGAAGACATCTGAAGAGGATCACGGGCCACGAGCCCGTTGTTTTTTGCGTGTGTGCGTGTGTGCGCGTGCGCGCGCTTTAAGGGGAATCCCATCTAAAAGCTTTAGTTCTCTTGGTTACTGCACAATCTGTAATGACTATGAAAGCCCTGAGCGGTATCCCGTGGGAGCTCACAGTATTTACAGGTCAAATTTTGCGAGGTCATTTTCAATGACACGGCAGCTGCTGATTAAATAACCTGCAAAAGATAAGACGGCTAAAGCATAGACATAGAGAGTGGACACTGAGGGACTGGTTCAGATGGCTCATTTTGGCCTTCAAAAAAATGATGTAATGGAGATTACAAGGAATTTGTGATTGATGCCATATTCAATCAAATATCCCCACAATAATATAGTTGCATGGTAAAAACATCTACCACGGTCTAACCTAGCTTGAGAAAAGGTATTAGTACTATACTCTTGGTGCACATTTGATCACCACATTTTGCTGTAGAGACTGGAATTTAATATTGGGATAAAAGGAACCGCACCGAGCTGGTTTCAGCCACGACTGTCTGACAGATTACAATAAAGAATGAAAGAGGTTCCTTATTATCTGACTTTCCAAGTATCTTATACAGGGTGGTGCGGTGAAGCAAATTCAAAATCTTACTCCCTGAATACAAATGTCCAGTCACTCCTGCTTGTGTTTCCTTAAGAGATAGTGTTAAGAGGTAGACTTCAGCTATCAGGCTCCTCTCCTGTGGAGCCAGCTCCCACTTTAGGTTCAGGAGACAGACAGTCCCTGTACTTTTAAATTTAGGATTAAAACTTTCCTTTTTTAAAGGTGATACAGTTAGCTTACATGACCTTGGGATATCCATCATGTGTGCCACTACAGCGCACAGGTGGTTTTGTGGTATGCAGGGAGACTGAAATACAATCAAAGATGGACAAGCTGTCCTGGACTTTCTGAAGCTCTCACTGTATAGAGGGTAATCTACCATTTTGGTAATTTTCCACTCATGACTTCATCCCTAGCAGACGTTTAAAAAAATGACACTTTTCAGTTTTGTATCTACTATTCCCCTTTGTGTCCATGTGCTGTCATGTGTTCTGTCCGATGAGCCCAGGTGATGTCCTTCTGGGATTATGCCTACATACAATGTCCAAAGCACAGCACAGACCTGAATCACTATACTTCACTTCCCAAAACACCATATGTAGGTTACCTGTGTTCAGAACAACCAATATGTTGGAACACATTACTTCTAAAAGAGCTGCGGCATTATGTGGGAACCAAAAAAATGTCCTGTAGAGATAATCTATTGTGATATTCCAGTATTTATTAGTGAAACTCGTGGTAACATTAAATACACCACTGCTAATGACCAAATTACATGGTGGCATCAACAGTTCGCTTCTGATGTCTCATTTAAAAGTGCTAGCTCGGTTAACGGCTAACTTGGGCTAGCAAAAAAGACACACTTAAAACACAATTCACTTAAACAAGACTAAAAGCACCAATCCACAAACACTATGGAATGCAGAAACTCTAATGTAATTAAATGAATGACTCTGCAAGGCTGTGAAAACTGTTTATTTCAACACCAAAGATTGTCATTTTAACATGTGAGTTTATTAGGATTGACCCAGTTTTGGAGCCACCCCCTAGTGGCTATTTGAAGAACTACACTTTTAGGCACTTTCATACTGGCTTTATTTTCCAACGATGTAGGTTGCTGCTTCCATAAAAGTAATCATTTGTTCAAATAGCAATCTAAAATTTTACCTAGCAAACAGATAAGTGGTGCAAAGCGGTATTTTAATCAGTAGGCTTGTCTTGCTAATTAGGCTTTATTTTTTATAATCTGATTAGTGATGCAGAATACTACAGAAAGCTCTAGACAACTCAAACTCTAAGTATACCCTTTCATGTAAAGTCTGGACAAAATACTCCTGAACTACATATGGAAAACCCCGTGCCTCACACATTTGCCTACACAAATGTGGAGGTAATCTAAGCGTCTACTGTCTTTCTCTGTCTTGTGTTAAAGCTAAAACCACACAAGCAAAGCTGCAGGCCAACCAGGACAGAACTCTAGTGAAGACAGAGCTACAACGATCCTCACTGGGCTCATCGGTAGTCTGACAGTAGCCACTGAAGGCACTTGTGATTACTTCCTCGTAATCTATGGTCTCATCTGAGGGGCCAGAGGTCAGTTAACTCCTGTTTCTCTCTCAGTTTCTATCCATTTCACTCTTCGCTCCCTTCAAAGCTCTCTTCTTTTTTTCTCATTTGAACTCAAACAGTGGAAAGAGGGCAGTCAAAGCAGTCTGTTAGCTCAAGATTACTTCATCACACAACTGCTTAAACAGCGGGATAACTTCAGTGAAGAGTCCCCTCTGGGATTCTGTTACTTGGAGAAGACCAGGAGAATCTCAAAGACTGACATAAAAGACTATGCAAAGGTTAGTGTCTCGAACTGTATTTTAAGGATTTATGGAAAGTGCCTATTTGCAAAAGTAAAATGTCTGGACTTGCTGTACTCAAGATTTATATTACATATTGACTTGTTGAAGACATCAGCCTTACTGTGGGTTCACAGGGGGGGGCAAACACAGAGCAATGTATCTACAGTAGATGAACAGTATCCGAAAGTTACGAACCCAAGAAATGAAGCCTCATCAGAAACTGGCTCAGTGGAAGGCTAGCTGTCCGAAAGCCATTCTTAAGGAAGGGAAACAAACAGAAAAGGTTTCCCGTATGACATTTTGGTTTCAATCATTATCAATATTTGTATATATGGAGGTTGGAAGAGAGGTACAACAGTGAGTGTCATCTGTAAAACATGGTGGAGGCTCTGTCATGACTTGGTGCTGACATTTCAGCCAACGGTGTCGGTGTTCTTGTCAAAACTGATGAACAAAAGTACCAAGAGATTTGGATCCACCATGCAATGCAATTTGGAAAGTTCACTTTCCAGCATGGCAACGATCCCAAACACACTACCAGTGCAGGAAAAGCATCCCTGGATAGAGAACAACACAGTGGAAAACTGTCACTCATGGATTGACCTCCCCGGCATTACTGAAGCAGTGTGGGATCATCTTGAAAGAGAGAAAACAAATAGCAGCCTGCATCCAAATAAGAACTTCAAGAAGCCGGGAGAACTCATTTTAATTTCTAGATCCAGTATTTTTCAGCGTGTTTCAGTGTTTGTTAGTTTATTCCATGGCAGAGCAGATAGAGATTTGAAATCAGGTCGACCTTGGCAAACAGGTCACTTATAAACAGGTCTTCTTTATAAGTGTGCTCGATGAAGCTAAATAATTTTTGTAAAGAAAAAAGAGGAAGCTATTTTTATTGGTGGATTTTACACACTAAAACCAAGCATATAAATACTATATAGTCTCATCTTGTTCCTGTTTCTTTTTATCTGTTTATTTATTCATCTCTATTTGTGTCATTTCAGTTATCACAGTATATGTATAGTAGCACAATGTCTAAGCTGACTGGTAGGGGAAAAGGAATAGGGAGAAAACAGGAGAAAATATAATATTATATTGTTATTAGTGTTGATTTGAAGAAAGTTGAACAGGAGGAAATACCAATAACCATTTGAAACATATTTAAAAATAACATTGATACAAACATAACAATGTATTTCCTATATATGACTGAATAAAAAAGATGATATTGCTGCAGCACCCGGTTGATTTACAGCAATTAAGTGCATTATAACGAGGCCATTGTTTAGCCACCTGTTCTATAATTCATCAGGATGTGACAGAGGCAGCCACAGGGCGGTGGTAAGAAGTCGCTCTGTTTCCGCTCACGTCCCGCCTGTGAAGCGTCAGTCCCCGGCGGCGGCCCCTTTAAGAAAGCAGCGCCGCACACTGACGAAATTTCCTCGGCCCTGCTCTCTCTGCTCGTCTGTGTAGATCAACAACAGACCGGAGCACCGCCGGTATCTGCAAGCTCCGGGCCAACGGCGCTGGTCAGGAAAGCTCTCTTCAGGGAGAAGGAGGAGGAGGGGGGGGACACGCAACTGGTATTTTTGTTTCCACTGTCTGCCTGCCTGACCGCTCGGCTCTCAGCAGGAGACGACATTTAGTCGGCGTTCAAAAATTAGCGGATGTATCGTCGGGATGGATGGACCGAGTGAGCGGCATTCGCCGTGAGACTGGCGCTAATTTGACGTCCCGAGCAGCAGGTGTACAGAAGGATAAAGCAGACTAAAAGGCAATCTCAGTGTTCATGAAACTTTGCTACGATTTACGTGCTGGGTAAGAAATCCTTTTTTTTCTTCATTTTATTTTATTTTTCGCCTCTCTGTAACACCACAAATGGCTGTCGTTATGGAAGGGAGGGAGAAAAAAAGGGGGGCTCTTATTTTATGACACCCAAGCTGTCCCAGCGTCTCTTCGGGGTCACCCAGAATGCGGATTATTTTGGTTTTCATTTTGTCTTTCTCGAGACCGCTACCTCGAGACCTAAGTTCAACCCCCACCGTTTGAAATGAGTCGCCCTTAACAGATAAAAGTATAACGGACACGTTTGTTGTGTCGTGTTACTTAGTTTGGCCTAACTGTGCCAGACTCTGACGGCTTTTGGCTGTCAATGCTGAAAAAAAAAACACGCTTCTTCTCAATTCCTGGCACAGTATAACAATTAAATTTTTAAAATAAACTTCTAGTCTCAACCGAAACACTCAAAAGCACTTAAAAACCACAAACATTAGCGTCATTTTTTTATTTATTTATTTTTACGTATTTTCATGTTTATAGCTCATTTGCCCAGAAAGAAAAAGTGCTCGTGTGGTGTGTTCACTTACAGTCGGACCCTCTGACCTCTGCTGTGCTGTCAAACTGGATTTCTGATGTAAACTAGTTGGTACAAAGGTTTAGTTTCCTGTCCCCATACAGAGTTTAAATGTGATTACATTTCATCTGTTTTATGATTGGGAGGAGAGGGTCCAGTTGTCGAGGTAGAATCGATTGTTTATATCCTTGATTATGTAAGTGCAAGGTGAAATAATAGCACTGATGCTGCATGACAAGAGTGCTGGAGGGCAGCAAGGAGTGTGTAGTTTCCATGCTGTTGGTTGTTACGTCATGTGCCTGATCGTGACTGTTTGAGTAAACCTCACCTCAGCAGCCCTGTTCAATAATGCAGGAATTCATATTAACAGAAGTATTTCCTCGTGAGTCATTTGTTTTTGGGTTTGAGTTTGCATATCAGTGGCACATCACAAGGCATACATGACCCTGACAGGCAGCATTCAGATGCTGCACTGCCCAAAAAATAACCCTGGACATGATGTTAGGGGAAAAAAAACATCCTGCCTTTTTTATTTTTGTTGAGCTAAAACTACACTTTGCCTAAAGGGTTGCATTAGTGGGTTAGATAAAAGCTGGCGTATCCTTGTCCCCACCATTATTCCTCTGTTGGTATTTGTTCGCTGGGAGGGGGGGCTGTGCTTGTGCTTGAAACCCTTGTTTTGCTTTCAACCGCAAACAGAGCAGGATGTGTCTAATAGGTCTTGTTTAAGTTGATCATATCTGCGCTCTCATCCTGCCTTCCTGCTCCCTCCCGAGGGTTGACATCAAATGAAAAGGCTGGGCTCAATAGAAGCATTGACAGCGATGATATGATATGTATTGAGATAGATCTTGTCTTTAATCAGAGGCTTGATGCCTATATGCTGATAAGGAAACTTGTGCTATCTCTGCGCTGTTACCATTGTTCGTTTGGGTTATTATTTTGCTTGTCAGCAGCCTGACGCCGTTCGTCTCTTCTGACCATCTGCCGCCCTTCACCTGATTATTAATGCAGGAAAGTGAACAAAAGTTGCAGCTGCCGATTGGAACATTCTGGCTGTTGCCTGCAGATGAGTTATTTAAAGGTCATGTTAATCCCTCGCTCCCCGTCTCTCTGAGTGTCTTATGAAACTCATACAAGTTGAGAATAGCTCCAGCCTTGTTTCTACAGAAACTAAGCACCACAGAGGATGAGGATGATGATGAAAGCAGGATGTCCCTACATGGGTTTATGCACCATGTTCAGTGAAGGCACCTGTAAAAGGAAGCTAGCTCTAAAGTGTCAGTCATTGAAACGGAAACACCGCACTGTAGCAGGTTGTTTTTGTTTTTGTTGTTGTTGTTGTTTTTTAAAACAAGCCTTAATTATCAGACCTGACTGCCTCCTAAGTCCCCCAAAAATATACAGACAGTGGCCCTCTTGACTAAGCGCTGAAGGTTTGTTGAGTGATATCAGTGATACCAGTAATATCAGTGGTGTCCATCAATACAGACAGTGTATCATGTCACATAAATAGTCAGGGGTGATGCTAAAGGAATTAAACTGAGGAACAGTATGTTATTAGAAAGCGCACAACATAAAACCCACCAAAGTGATACTGAAATGAAAGTAAGAGCCATTCAATGATGTTCAAATGTAAAAGTCACAGTGCAGTGTCACTCATGATAATGCCATATAATGGCTACAAAGACAAATGTTTAACTTAAGAGGTCACCGCGCTTCCTGATGAGTGTATTATGTCGATTTCATAAGGCCCCTCGGTGAGTCTGTGAGTTGCTTTGCAGGATTTTATGAGCACATCTATAAAGCTGTTAATAATCCAGATCAATAATGTGAATATTTTTGCACTTTTATTGGGGATTTTATTACCAGCTGCAAGAGTGCATAAGTTACGGTTTTCACCTTGTGAATGTGTGTGTGTGTGTGTGTGTGCGCTCATTGTCTTGTCACTTTGGGGTCTTGATCACACTTTGTGTAGCAGCAGCTACTACAAAGGTGCTTTTGAGTGCTTCGCCAGAGCTGTCTGGGGCAGATTCTTGTCAGCATCATTTCTGGCATAGTTGTGTAACTTGGTCTTTAAGTAACATGTCTGCAGGTGTCAGTGCACTGAGTTGCTGGCATATGATTGGCTGATTGGATATTTGAGATAACAGGCAGTTGATCAGGTGTATCTAATGAAGTGGCCTGTGAGAGATTGTTAAGTTTTCGGAGAGGGAGGCAGCTCTGTTACACCATGCATAGACTTTCCTCTGGCGGGCTGCCCAGGTATGTGGACAACAAATGTATTTAGCTACTCATCGTATCATTAAACTTTTCACCCAACAGCGCCACCTGCAGTGCACTAATAAACAGCCTTAATATTTAGTATTATTAGGTTCATTCCACTGAAACAAAAATGTTTCACAACTTGTGTCTCGAATCTTTTGATCACAAGTTGGTGTTTTGATTAATATTAGAAGGGATGGCCCGAATTTTCATTGTTACGCAGATGATACCCAGCTTTATCTGTCATTGAAGCCAGACACACACCAGTTAGTTAAACTGCGGGAGTGTCTTAAAGAAAAAGGTCTGGTAACCTTTAACCTTCCCGTAGTTGCACTGCAGTAGGCGTAAACTGCTGGGGGCTTCCCATGATGCACTGTTTCTTCTTCATTCACCTCTTTTCGACATCTGTGTTTATACAACACTTTGCACTAAATCATTAGTTATCATTAGTCTATTGTCCCCCATAGTATGTCTCTAGTCCTGTCTCTCTCTGCTCCCTCCTCTAACCCTCAACTGGTTGCGGCAGATGGCTGCCCCTCCCCCAGCTTGATTCTGATGGAGGTTTCCTCCTGTTTAGAAGGGAGTTTGTCTTTCCCACTTTCACCAAGTGCTTGCTCATAGGAGGTTGTCTAACTGTTGGGGTTTCTCAGTATTATTTTAAGTTTTTTTTTACCTTACAGTAAAAGCGCCTTGAGGTTCCTGTTGTTGTTGTTGTTGTGATTTTGTGCTATAGAAATAAAACAACTGAGTGCTTTTGAGACGTGTAAAGACAGTGAGACAGTTTTACTAATCCGTAAGTAAATTGCCTATTAAAACAGCTGAGCTGTCAGTCAGCTACTCGTTCCACCTTCACGGGAAACCACAGTTGCAGAAATAACACTTGAGTAAGTAAGTAAGTAGGCCAAAGGACATAAGACTGCCTGCAAAAGCATGACCGTGTCTGGCTGTTGTAGCGAGCGTGACCCTCATGACTACGAGTAACTTTAGGCTATTAAGGCCATTAGCAGGCGATATCCCAACGTGGACACAGACATGTGTACACGCGCGCACACACACATAAAGCTCCTCACCCTTAACTAATGTATACAATAATCAACCATTTCAGCCGCTGTAATTTTGTTTTATGTGCATATGTATGTGTGTGTGTGTGCATATCTCTGCTGCACTGTTGTTTGGTTTTATGACAGCACCAGGCTCTCTCCCCTGGCTGGTGCGTTCACAGTGACTTATGATTAGGTAAAGGTGGGCCGACGTGTCTTTGTGTTTGTACATAGCCGAGCAAATGACTCATGAGGGCTGTTTGTGTGTATACCCACAGTAACAGTCACAGCGATCAGACCTTGAGCTAAAGCCCCTTCCTCCTCCTCCTCCTCCTCCTCCTCCTCCACTTCTTCCTCCTCCTCGTTTTGTCCTCTCTTTTCATCTTTTCATCCTCCTATTTAAGCTGCTGTGGTTGAGGCTGCTTCTGGACCAGAGAAAGAACCTTTTTAAAAAGGAAATAAGTAAACAGGAGGTAGCCTGAAGAACACTCTGGTGAAAGGAGGCAAAGAATAGCATGGGAACACGCAATGTGCTCTTGAATAGGAGTTTGCCTTGAGACTGAATGCTGCGTCATTCACTGACATTTTTCTGACTGAAAATGTCAGTTTCTGGGGTCGTATTCAAATGTGGCTCTATTTTCTTTTCCAGCGGGCACTATTGATTTATTTTTTGATTGATTGTATTGTATTCTAGGTAATCAACAGCCGGATTGCGCTGACTGTAGGGACAATCTGAGCTGATCCACCGAGCATGCTGTGAGTGGATTCGGGCGGTTACTGTGAGAACAGATTCTAGTGTGACGGGTGTCTAGGCAAGTGGAGGGAAGTGTTTATTAACCTGCCACTCAGCAGGTTTCCATTCACCTCTCGGAGGGGGGGATAAACCCACCAGTCACGTTTGTAGTTTCCACTCGCATGTGCCCATGTGGCCTGTTTCTTGTCTTTAATTCATTGTTAGAGTTGCTGCCTCAGTGCCAGTCTAATCGTCATTTGTTTGATTGCGTCTTTGCCTTGTCTTATTTCTTCTCAGACACGAGGAGCGATGTGTAGTCTAGTCTGTTAGTGTGCCTCTCCACTGAAGTGTGTAGACTTTTACGAAGTTTGTGCTTCAATCTAATGAGCTTCAAACGAGCCCCCTTTATGTGGGCTCAAAGGAGTTACCCACTGTAGCAAATTATAATCCCTAACAGGCTGTTTAAAGGCCTTTGAATGTTCTTCATAATTGCAGGTCTGATCAATTTGTTGCTTGTGCAGGGATCAGCTACTGAGGATTGATTGATGTTTTTACGGTATTTACAATTTAAAGAAGTGATTCGATCTTTAAGCATAACAAACAAATATGCAGTTATTAAGAAAAGCAGGTTGGAGGCTGAGGTTACCACTGCTAAACTTTTAGAAGAGGAGTAAGGAAGTTGGACTAGTTCTAAGTCTGACAACACGTCAGTATGGTAGAAAGCTTAATGGCTGGCCAGCCATTCACAAAGCAAAAGTCTTGACAGGAGTCCAGTCAGATAAACTCCGCGTCATGTTGTTGTACGGCAGGCATTCGGTCAAGCTGATTAGGTCTCGGTAGGATTACATCCAGAACAACTACTCTTAATCTTTTACTGGCACCAGAAACCATCACAGCCATGTTTATTGTGTATTCTGGGAGTCTGTGCAGCGTGTTGCAGGCTAAATGGCCAAACGGGATGACAATAGAGGGTCTAATCTGTTAGTGTGATTTTCTTTTCTTTCTTTTTTTTTTTTTTTTTTTTTTTTTTATTTTCTTCTTTTTTTTTTTTTTTTTTTTTTTTTTTTTTTTTTTTCTAGCTCTAAT
>VUQR01034852.1:0-26596 GCA_015108515.1 Hemichromis elongatus
CACTATCTCTACTTTTAAGATTAGGCTTAAAACTTTCCTTTTTGCCAAATCATATAGTTAGGGCTGGACCAGGTGACCCTGAATCCTCCCTTAGTTATGCTGCAATAGACGTAGGCTGCCGGGGGATTCCCATGATGCATTGGGTTTTCCTTTCCAGTCACCTTTCTCACTCACTGTGTTAACAGACCTCTCTGAATTGAATCATACCTGCTACTAATCTCTGTCTCTCTTCCACAGCATGTCTTTATCCTGTTCTTTTCTTCTCTCACCCCAACCGGTCGCAGCAGATGGCCCCGCCCCTCCCTGAGCCTGGTTCTGCCGGAGGTTTCTTCCTGTTAAAAGGGAGTTTTTCCTTCCCACTGTCGCCAAAGTGCTTGCTCATAGGGGGTCATATGATTGCTGGGTTTTTCTCTGTATGTATTATTGTAGGACCCACTGTACAATATAAAGCGCCTTGAGGCGACTGTTGTTGTGATTCGGTGCTATAAAAATAAAATTGAATTGAATTGAATTAACGCATTAATTTAACAGCTCTACTTTATTTTTGCTAATGGTTATGGCTCCTTGGTTACTAAAAGAGTTTCAAAGTTTCTAACTGTTGAGAAAATAAAGAACAGTTTTCAGAGTTCATTTAAAATGTCCCTTCTGCACTTTCAGTGTAAAGTTTGTTAATCCTTTTCAGCCTCAGCTTGGTTGAAATCTTGATACCGTTCTTCTTTCTGTTTTCTCTCTTCAGTACCTCCTCATCCTCTGATGCAGCTTTGTAGACTGAAGATCCGATGCCTGGTTGGAGTCCAACGACTCAAACTGCTTCACACTCTGCCACTTCCTGTCAGACTTATCCGCTTCCTGAAATACGACGTCCAGTGTTCCCTCACCTTAGGGGTGTGAAATTAATGTGCTAGTGTCATGAAAATGTCCCTTTTTACCTCACTAAATCATCATGGTAACTGACACTGAACAGAACATCTGGTTGGGAGCAGGTTCAGATTTTGAGATCATGTGGTAATGAAAATGTATAAATGTTCTTCAACCTCTCTTTCGCACAGCTGGAAACAAGAACACAGCAAGAATACCAGTTCAACCAGTCATTGTCATTCACTCTGATCTCCTTCATCAGGCTGCAGGGCAGGACTTTTTTTCCATAGATGCAGATTAAGGTCTCATAGCTCTAAGGCGCAGCACTCAGCTTAGAAATACACAGCAGTAATGATCACACATTCGGACAGAAAATCGTTAAACCTCTGACTGGGGTTTGAGATTTAATCGAGTTAGCTACACAGAGAAAGCCTGGTTATGTTGAACTTCATTGCTAGTCATACCCATCTGAAGTCACCTAATACATCTGAGACTGAGTTTAGGACACAGAACTGTGACATTTTCTATGTTTTAAGCTTTAAGCTTAAAGTTAAGCTTAAGTTTTAAGCTCTTCTGTCTGTGTTGACTTTTAGTGTGTTGAGTTTACTCTGTGCTGCTCTGGAAGATGTTCACCTTTAACTATATTCAAAATTTGAAATCAGAAAGAGTTCAAATAAACTTTTCTTTTTCAAGAGTTGTCTCAGAATGGTTTGTAAGGCCCCACAATATTAGAGGGAAAACCCCAACTATCTGATGATATGCTATAAGCAGTACTTGGTGACAGTGAAGAGGAAAACTCCCTTTTAACAGAAAAAACCTCAGACTGCCTCAAACTGGATAGAGGTGAGGGGGGGAAGAAGAGAAAGGGTCATGGAAGGACAGCAGAGGTCAGACTGAGCCAAGATTGGTAAACAAGATTCAGGCTGGTCATGTCTGAACACTTAAACTTTATGTCTTTGACCTGACCTGAGATTCTCTTTCCCTCAGGAGCTCAGTCTAATAATAACACAAATACACACACGTGCCGTGACAACGATCCATGTGTGGAGATTTTTGAAGAAACAAAGTTCTGACTGAACTGAGATTAAAACTCTGGTGTAACTTGAGGCAGATCTGCGATTCACTCTGGAAAGTTTTTGGATTTCAGTGTCGGCAGCTCTAAAATTTTGCTGATATAAACAGAAATTATTTTAAAATTTAAACATTTGGATTAAATATGGTCTAGGAGTGGCTGTAGCACAAAACATGAAGCAAGCCGTCTACTAATTAGAAGGTTGGTGGCTTAATCCCTGGCTGCTCCAGTCTGCATGCCAGAGTATCCTTGGAAACGATACTAACCCCTGAGGTTCTGCTCCGATGTGTTCATAAGAGGATAAATATTAGATGGAAAGCACTTAGGTGTAGAAAAACGTACAAAAAAGTATTTGTTTGAAGCACAAGACCTTTTTTGCACTTTGAGGGCGCAAACAGAGTAGTACAGCACAAAATCTAAGTCACATAAAGATCTGAGGATAATGGCAAGTGTTTGCTCTGGTAAGTAATGTTTCTTACGGTTTCTAACAGTTTTTATTCTTTCACTTTTCAATTCAAATCAATTTTATTTTATTTTGTAACACACCACGGCAGACCCGGAGACATGTTCATGCTTCTCAGGATCTTTATTCAAACACGTTCACAGAGCTGCAGCTCTCCTGCTGCCAGCTCGACATAACAACACAACAATCCACTTCACAGGACCCGGTGTAAACACTTAAGGCGCCGGGGCATGATTGCGGATGCCGACACCGCAGGCCACGCCTGCCACATACCCCCATCGCCTGACTGAGGCCAGGGAGCCATCCGGCCGAACCTACTCCCCTCCCCCCTGCGAGCGAGAGAAAGAATCGGCCCGGACCGTCGACGTCCCCAGCCTCTGGACCGGCGACAAGGAGGTGCGAGTTCAGGTGGTCGGCCCCGGATCCAGCGGCCCTGGGGAAGCTGGTCCGGCGATCGGCCATGTGATGAGCTGTCACTCCATGGCGGCGGGCTGGCGAGGCTCACAGCCAGCCAGGTGGGCATCCGGCGCACAGGACCACGAGGTGCTCCGGCCTCGGATGGAGATGTGGCCAGTCTGGCCCGCAGGCCAACCTCGGGCTCACGTCCAGGCTTCCTTGGCATAGGAACCACCGTCTCCTCATGCAGCTACTCCACTGCTCCCGGGTGCAGCGGTGCCTCGTTCGCCTCCTTCTCCACTTCCACGTGCCGAGGTGCATCATGCACCTGCTTCACCGCCGGCAGACACGGACCCTCGCGCGTCTCCTCCACAAGCCAGTGCGAACCCACGCGCAGCTCCTCATCCTCCAGCGACGGCTTAGCAGGTTTCTCCCGCGCTCTCCACACGCTGCCCTCTGGCTCGGGCTGAGCAGGTGGGTGAGCTGATGGTGGACCCAGTGGTTGCTCCGTGGCCTTCCTCCGGGGAGGAAGGCCCTTGTACCCGGATGCCATGCAGGTGCGTCCGCCTTCCCTGCACGGCACCGCAGGCCATGCCTCCGCCACATATTTATATAGTGCAAAATCACAACAAAAATTCACCTCAAGGCGCTTTATATTGTAAGGTAGACCCTATAATACATACATACAGAGAGAAAAACCCAACAAACAAATGACCCCCTATGAGCAAGCACATTGGCTTTTACGGGAAGAAACCTCCAGCAGAACCAGGCTCAGGGAGGGGTGGCCATCTGCTGTGAGAGAGAAAGATGACTGTGAAGGAAAAACTCAATGCATCATGGGAATCTAACTATATGCTTTAGCAAAAAGGAAAGTTTGAAGCCTAATCTTAAAAGTAGAGATAGTGTCTGTCTCCTGAATCCAAACTGGAAGCTGGTTCCATAGAAGAGGGGCCTGAAAACTAAAGGCTCCGCCTCCCATTCTACTTTTAAATACTCTAGGAACATCAAGTAAGCCTGCAGTGTGAGAGCGAAGTGCTCTGATAGGGTGATATGGTACTACAAGGTCATTAAGATAAGATGGGGCCTGATTATTTAAGACCTTGTATGTGAGGAGCAGGATTTTGAATTCAATCCTGGATTTAACAGGGAGCCAATGAAGGGAAGCCAATACAGGAGAAATCTGCTCTCTCTTTCTAGTCCCTGTCAGTACTCTGGCTGCAGCATTTTGAATTCATTGAAGGCTTTTCAGGGAGTTTTTAGGACTTCCTGATAATAATGAATTACAGTAGTCCAGCCTGGAAGTGATAAATGCATGAACTAGTTTTTCAGCGTCACTCTGAGACAGGATATTTCTAATTTTAGAGGTACAGCAGTCCCTCGTTTATCGCAGGAGTTACATTCAAAAATAACTTGCGATAGGTGAAATCTGTGAAGTAGCCAACTTTATGTTTTACAATTATCATAGATGTTTTAAAGCTGTAAAACCCCTCACTACACACTTAATACACTTTTCTCAGACAGGCATGAACATTTTCACACTCTTCTCTCTTGTTTAAACACTCTGAAAGTTCAAACCTTCGTAGAAAAATAAGTCCAGTATTGTAGAATGAAACACACGGCAGTTGGCTTTGACGATGCAAAACGTTTGGTCAACATTGTCATTTTTGTTAGGGAGAAAACGCACAACCATACAGGACAGCACTTCAGACTGCTAGCGATTAATTTTTATGTAAATTTATGTAAATTTGACAAGTAGAATGCATTTGGTACTTTACAGAAGACATGACACGAGATTGGTCTACAGCCAATCAGAACGCAGACCATAATGTGCTGTTTAAAAAAAAAAAGCATGCAAAATTGCACACAAAAAAAAAAATCTGCAAAGCAGTGAGGCCGTGAAAAGTGAACTGCCTTATAGCAAGGACCACTGTATCGCGCAAATGGAAGAAAGCAGTCCTACATATTTGTTTAATATGTGTATCGAACGACGGTCCTAAAAATTGCCAGTCCCTGCTGCTATCTGCACTCTAAGGGATCATCCAGTAATGGTGATTATTTTCCTGAGATCTGATTGGTCAGTAAGTGGGATTTTCCTGCCATTCAGTCTCTGATTAGTGTTATTAGTGCTCTGGAGCAAATTAGGTCTGCTGCACAGCTGCATTGTGAAGTTAATCTGTAGCTCTGAGCAGGTCTGGGATTATTTTGGGGTGAATCTATTTTGTGAAGCAGCTCTTCAGCGTTTGTTTTTGTGATACAACTTCATTTGACTCCACTGGCGACATTAGAGCAGTGAAGAGGTGGACCGGTCAACAAGCTCTAATATCTGCTTCCTAAAATAAAAATTAAGTAACACCCCACCCCCATGCCGGGGTCAGACTACATTACAAACAGACAGACAGACAGACAGCTGCAGAACAGACAGAGGACAGGACGAAGCTGAAATTCAAAGGAAACACTGGATTTCTGACAGTGGTAAACAATTTCAATGATTGCAGCTGTCAGGCTGAAGTCTAACTTTTTTTCTGGCTCTTTGTTTATCTCAGTTTGTGCCGTTCTGTCTGTTTATCTGGCTGCTTTATTGATGTTTGTTTATCTGCCCATCAATATGGTTGTTATCCGTTTTCTCAGTTAAGCTGGGTTCTCTACTCAGGCTCTGAGTGCACACATTAAAAGGTGCTTTTTGTGGGTAATGTCACTCTTCTCCTGATTAAAATGATCCCTGTGAGAGTGCCACCTTCTTAAGTGAGAGCTGTTCTCAGATGATGATGATAAAATCTTTAAAAAAAAACACAAACATTTAACAGTAAAATAATCTGAGAGATTAATGTTTCAGAAACTGGTTAAGCTGGTGAACTTGAACTTTGAACTATATTACACTTTAAGTCTCCAGGTATTCCCAGCATGTCTTTACCAGCTGTTTGTCCAGTATTTATTGGTAGCCAACATGGGGGTGCTTGAGTTTTCATGATTTTAAGCTTGCAGGTAAAGCTTGTTGTAATTTTAATCAAACCCTGGGTTTGTACAAAGTATGTTCAGAAAGACTTTGCTACTTCTTTACGTGATAAAACAATGAAATTAGGAGCAATCAACATCTGACTGGTGTCATTTCCTATTTGTTTCAGTGCCATCATGGCAGGACCCAGGATCTCTCACGCCACACCAGATGCTTCCAGTCCAACCTTCGACGATTATTCTCTCTACAGTAATCTGAGTGAAGAGGAGCTGCTGCAGCTTGCAATTGAGCGCAGCTTAACTGACACACATGGCAACACCACCAACACCACTGAATTCAACACCATCACCGCCAATACCTCCAGCTGTGTCCAGCCTTCTCATTGTCCTGACAAACTGAACCCAGCAGCCAGAAACACAAACCAGCTGAGCCACAGAGCTCAAAATTCCCTTCAAGCACAGACCACAGCACACTACAGTTCACCAAACCCGCCACCTCAAAAGCCTCCTGATCCGTGAGGAGCCTTGATTTTTATTTTTAGTCTCTTCTTATCAAGGGTGTGGATAGTTGAATATATTTAGAGCTTTGGCTCATTAATGAGTTGGCATATAGATTGATTCATTGATTGTCAATGAATGTTTCCTGTCTGGATGCAGACCCTGTGTCTTTGTTCTCATTAGCTGCATGTTCTGTGTCTGTGTTCTGATTGGTTGCAGATCCTGTTTCTGTGCTCTTAATGACTGTAGGTTCCCTGTCTGTATTTTAATTGACTGTTGGCTTTGTGACTGTGCTCTGATTGCTTTCCGTTTTTGCCCTAAATGGCTGCTGTCTTGTCAGGAATACATTTGATGGGACAATCAGTCTGTTTGTCACGGGTTCTGGGAAGAGGATGGTGGCATATCGCAGACATGATGGCAGTCTGGTCCACATCTGTCCTGAACCTGAAGAGTGAGTTCAGTTCTGCTCATAACACGAGAGCCATTTCACTCACACCTGAACAAAGTGTTCAAGGGGACAGGTGGCTGATTGGTCTTGTCGCTGCAGGGAGGAGGAGCCTTTGTTCAAAGCAATCCGCGAAGGTGATGCAAGCAGAGTGAAAGCACTTGCAATGTGCCCAGGAACAAACTTGATGCTGCCAAGTAAACCAGGCTGGCTAGCAGTTCACCAGGCAGTCTGGTTCGGCAAGGAAACCTGTCTGCGCATGCTGCTGTCAGGTAGGTTTACCTATATAAAATTACAGAGAACAACGGAGCACACCTGTAATACTGTCTTTGGTTTGAGCAGCTCAGCCTGGGATGATCAACAAGAGGACAGATCGCGGTGAGACAGCACTGCTGGTTGCTGTCAGTAGAGAGCATCTGGGATGTGTTGAGGTGCTCCTGGGAAGAGGAGCTGATCCTGACATCCCAAACTATGACAAAGAGACACCACTGTACAAAGGTAACAGAGACAGGACATCCATGGAGAAGAGACAAAAAACAAAGAAAACCAGAAATGATGGATCCTAATCTTTTTAAATGTAGGATTTTTATCCCGTCTGTATAGATTTTTATAAGCAGATTCTCTTTGACCCTAACCTAACCCTATCTAGTAGGAACAGCTTCACCAAGCCCCTAAAAACAACCAATTTAACCAGCTCTGCATGACATGAGGCCTGTTTATTCTACCTGGACTATATTCTCTAGATTGCCAATTTATAAACATAGACCAAGCAGTCATACCAGCAGGAGTAGAAGAGGGAGATGATTTCATCTAGCCCTAAGCTAATGGACATCATCTCAACTTGAATCAACTGCATCTGATTTCTGTTTGGGTGAACTGTCCCTTTTATGTGTTTTCCAACCTGCAGCCTGTGAAAGGAGCAACCCAGCAATTGTGGCAGTGTTACTGAACCACGGAGTAGGGGTGAACAGTCGTTGCATTCAAGGGTGGACGGCACTACAAGAAGCTGTTAGCCGAAACAATGTGGAGATCTGTGAGATGCTCCTGAAGGCCGGCGCTAAACACAGCGTCAGCAACATGTATGGCATCACACCACTCTTTACTGCTGCTCAGAGTGGGCAACTCGCCACGCTGCGTTTTCTGCTCAAACATGGTAAATAAAGTGGTTAATGAACTTTTTACACACTGAACACCTCTGTTGCCACCGAAATGACTCCATGTTTGACCCCACTCCTTCTCCCTGCAGGTGCTGACATCAACAGTCAGGCAGCTGATGGCTCGACAGCTCTTTACGAAGCCACTAAAAATGGACACGAGCAAGTCGTTGAGCTTCTCATTTCCCAGAACGCTGATGCCAACAAACAAGGAAAGAGAGGACTGCTACCCCTTCATATTGCTGCCCAGAGAGGAAGTGACGTGTAGGTACACTATTAAAATGATTGCAGAGTTGTGCAGATTCACTGGAGTTAATTTGGTGACATTAAGTGGTGGTGAGTGTAGCTGCCGCTACAGACCCAGGTTTTAGGTTTCTGGAGCAATTTTAGAGAACAACAGCATTAACCTTAAGTGTTCCCAGTGTATCTAGACCAAAGTGGCAATGGGGTTTTGGCCACAAGTTGCCCAGATGTTTCTGGACACAAGTGTCAATGTTTCTGGAGATGAGTGGCCCAGGTGTTTCTGGTCATAGGTGACCAAGGTGTTTCTGGTTCTAAGTGGCTAAAATGTTTCTGGCCACAAGTGACGAGGTGTTTCTAGTTGTAAGTGGTCAAAATGTTTCTAGTTAAAAGTGCAGTAGGTTTTACTGACTGTAGGGAGCCGAGGTGTTTCTGGTTGTAAGTGGCCAAAATATTTCTGGCTTTGAGTTGCCATTGTTTTCCATCCATCCATCCATTTTCTTCCACTTATCCGGGGCCGGGTCGCGGGGGGCAGCAGCCCAAGCAGAGAAGCCCAGACCTCCCTCTCCCCAGCCACCTCCTCCAGCTTATCCAGGGGAACACCAAGGCGTTCCCAGGCCAGCTGAGAGATATAATCTCTTCAGCGTGTCCTGGGTCTGCCCTGGGGCCTCCGCCCGGTGGGACATGCCCTGAAAACCTCACCCAGGAGGCGCCCGGGGGGCATCCTTGTCAGATGCCCGAACCACCTCAACTGGCTCCTTTCGATGTGGAGGAGCATTGGTTCTACTCTGAGCCCCTCCCGAATGGCCGAACTTCTCACCCTATCTCTAAGGGACAGGCCAGCCACCCAAGCAGAGGAAGCCCAATTCCACCGCTTGTATTTAGGATCTCGTTCTTTCGGTCACTACCCACAGCTCATGACCATAGGTGAGGGTAGGGGTGTAGATTGACTGGTAAATCGAGAGCTTTGCTTTTACACTCAGCTCTCTCTTCACCACAACAGACCGGTACAGCGTACGCATCGCTGCAGCCGCTGCACCAATCTGTCTGTTGATCTCCCGCTCCCTTTTCCCATCACTCGTGAACAATACCCCGTGATACTTAAACTCCTCCACTTGGGGCAGGGTCTCGTCCCTGACCCGGAGTGGGCACTCCACCCTTTTCCGGCTGAGGACCATCACCTGATGAAGCCAGCAGGACAACATCGTCTGCAAAAAGCAGAGATGAGATCCTGAGATGACCAAAGTGAAAGCCTAGAAATTCTGCCCATAAAAATTATGAACAGCATCGGTGACAAAGGGCTGCCCTGGCGGAGCCCATCACCCACCAGGAACAAGTCTGACTTATTGCTGGCTATACGGACCAAGCTCTTGCAACGGTTGTATAAGGACTGAATGGCCCGTAGCAATGGGCCAGACACCCCATACTCCCGGAGCACCCTCCAACAGGATCCCACAAGGGACACAGTCGAATGCCTTCTCCAAGTCCACAAAACACATGTAGACTGGTTGGGCAAACGCCCATGTACCCTCGAGTATCCTCCAGAGGATAAAGAGCTGGTCCAGTGTTCCATGAACAGGACGAAAACCATATTGTTCCTCCTGTATTCGAGGTTCGACTAACGGACTGACTCTCCTCTCCAGCACCCTGGCATAGACTTTTCCAGGGAGGCTGAGGATGATGATTCCCCTGTAATTGGAACACACCCTCCAGTCCCCTTTCTTAAAGATGGGGACCACCACCCTGGTCTGCCAGTCCAGGAGTACTGCCCCTGATCTCCACGCAACATTGCAGAGACGTGTCAACCAAGACAGCCCTACGACATCCAGAGCCTTCAGGAACTCGGGGCAGACCTCGTCCACTCCAGGGGCTCTGCCACCAAGGAGTTGTTTAACTACCTCAGTGACCTCACTCCCAGAGACTGGCGGGTCATCCCCTTCATTCCCAGACTCTGCTTCCGCCACGGAAGACGTGCCAGTGGGATTGAGGAGATCCACCCAGTATTGCATCCACCGCTTGACAAGTTTCTCATTCTAAGTCAGCAGCACTCCACCTGCACTATACACAGTGCAGGTAGAACACTGCTTTCCCCTCCTGAGTCACTTAACGGTTTGCCAGAGTCTCTTCAAGGCAGTCCAAAAGTCTTTTTCCATGGCCTCTTCGAACTCCTCCCAAATCCGAGTTTTTGCTTCTGCCACCGCCCGAACCGCATTCCGCTTGGCCTGTCAGTACCTATCTGCTGCCTCCAAAGTCCCACAGGCTAACCAAGACTGGTAGGACTCCTTCTTCAGCTTGGTGGCTCTTCTCCCCTCTGGTGTCCACCATTTGGTTTGGGGATTGCCACCTCGACAGGCAGCAACTGCCTTGCGGCCGCAGCTCAGTGCAGCAGCTTTGGCAATGGAAGTGCTGAACATGGTCCATTCAGACTCGATGTCCCCAGTCTCCCTCAGGATGCTGTTGAAGCCCTGCTGGAGGTGTTAGTTGAAGATCCTGCGGACCGTGGCCTCTGCTAGACGTTCCCAGCACACCCTCACTGTACACTTGGGCGTGCCAGGTCTGTCCAGTGTCCTCCCTCATCACCTGATCCAACTCACCACCAGGTGGTGATCAGTTGATAGCTCAGCCCCTCTCTTTACCCCAGTGTCCAAAACATATGGCCTCAGGTCTGGTGATACAATTACAAAATCGATCATCGACCTGTAGCCTAGAGTGTCCTGGTGCCACGTGCACTTATGGTCACTCTTATGTTCGAACATGGTGTTCGTAATGGCCAAACTTTGTTTTGCACAGAAGTCCAATAACAAAACACCGCTTGGGTTCAGATCCAGGAGGCCGTTCCTCCCAATCACGCCCTTCCAGGTCTCACTGTCATTGTCTACGTGAGCATTGAAGTCTTCCAGTAGGACAACAGAGACCCCAGGGGGAGCACCCTCCAGTGCCCCACCCAGGGAATCCAAGAAAGCTGGGTACTCTGAACTGCCACTAGGCGCATAAGCACAGATGACAGTCAGGACCCATTCCCGAACCCGATGGTGAAGGGAACAAACCCCAACATACCAGCAGCAAGCCAAGGGGATACCAAGATACCCACCCCAGCCTGACGCCTCTCACCGGGGGCAATTCCAGACTGAGACAGAGTCCAGCCCCTCTCCAGGAGACTTGTTCCAGAGCCCAGGCCATGCGTTGAGGTGACCCCGACTATATCTAGCAGGTACCTCTCAACCTCACGCACTAGCTCAGGCTCCTTCCCAAACAGAGAGGTGACATTCCTTGTCCCAACTGCCATTGTTTTTCTGACTGTAAATATCCCAGATGTTTCTGGCCGTAAGTGGCCCACATGTGTCTATCTGTAAATGGGCCAGATATTCCTAGCTGTAAGTGGCCTTGGTGTTTTTTAAATGTAAGTGACCCAGTTTGGTTCTCCATAAGCTTTACTAAGGTGTATCGGTTTAAGCTAATTTTTAAGTGTTTCCTGTTCCCAGCATAGTCTCCATGTTGATCCTGGCGACCAGTAAGGCCAGAGTCCGGCGGACTGGCATTAGCCCTCTGCACATGGCAGCAGAACGTAACCGTGATGATGTCCTGGAGACTCTAATCGAGGCAGGGTTTGATGTCAACGCCCAGCTATCAGAGGAGTGGTCTAGGTTGTACGAGGACCACCGGAGTACAGCACTCTACTTTGCTGTTATCAACGACAACATTGATGCTGTGCGAATGCTCCTGACTGCTGGCGCTAATCCTAACTTGGACGTGTTCAAGCCTCTGATGGTAGCAGCAAGGCAGGGCTGCATCCAGACCATTACATTGCTTGTAGAACATGGCGCTGAGATCAACGCTACCATCCCCACCCACCCCACTACCTTCCCTGCCGTATACATGTTCTCAATGAAGTACCTGCCTGTGTTCAAGTACCTGCTAGACCATGGAGGCAATGCCCTTACCTGCTTCAATTGTGTTTACGGCAGCCGTCCTCACCCACCAGTCAAATTCAGTCGAACAGAGAGGGATGAACTCCATGATACTGACCAAGTCATCCCAAGAAGAAGCATTCAGGTGACCTCTATTTCTCCTTTTAATTTTATATCCATGAGGTGAAATGAAACCACTTCAGGTAAAAATCAAAACAACAAAACCGTTACTGTAGCTCCCCAGGTGGCCTTGTTTGAAATGGGGTATTTAAAGACCTTGTTAATTTATGTGAAATGATACAATTAAAGACATCATGGTGTTTTAGGATGAACAACCTCATGTTTAAAATGTGGCCTATACTTAGAGCTAGTCAAACATATCCAGGATAACTTTTCATTTTCTTACAGTGATCATTAACATTGTACATAAACCAGGTTATCTGAATCTAGCTCTGAGCATATGCAGTGTGGGGCTGTATGCTGAGGTGATGCTTGAAAGCACCCGGCTAAACCTTAATGCATAAATCACAGTAAAGCCTTCAGGTGACCTTACAGTAAAGTTAAGGTGTGATTGATTGTTTGATTTACTCACTGATTTACAGTTCTGTGAGATGATCTCCGTCCCCAGTATCTGTCGGTGGGCGGGGCCAATTATTGATGTCTTGTTGGATTATGTTGGTCATGTGACTCTTTGCTCCAGACTGATGGAACACCTGAACAGTTACTCTGACTGGACCTGCATAAAGGAGAAAGCGAGTAAATCAACAAGTGACAATTGATTCTTCTGCAATTTTACTGATTTCTGTGTTAATAGTTATTCTGGTGTGTTTCCAGGCTAACCAGTCTGTGTTTGTTTCAGCTCCACCGCGTCCGCTGCTGCAGCTCTGCAGGCTGCAGATTCTTCAGCTGGTTGGTCGCCGTCGGTTGAAGAAGTTACCACTCCCTGGGGGTCTGATCCGCTTCCTGCAGCATCAGGAGTTGATGTAAATTGACTGATGTTTATTGATCTGAATGGTTTGACCAAGAGTTATTGATTAGCTCTGATTTTTTTAATTGGTACCCTGATGGTGCTGCAGACAGCAGTTGTAAACTACTCTTAACGTTGCACAAACCGTTTTTTAGTTTGGATTTTGAGTAAAGAAATGTCACATGTGAAACCCAGGGGGCACAAAGACTTGACCTAAACAGCCAAGATAACGCTGAACTGTCTCTGACCTATTTTGAGTGATTTGCTTTTTGGTGTGTGTATGTGTTTTTTGATGTGTTGACATACTGCAAATCAATTTCCCGTTGGGGACAATAAAGTTACCATTGACCATTGAGACTGATCCTCTGTGAAGACTCCTGAAGGTGTTCACTAGCAACTCACCACTTTAATAGAGACTTAGAGAGTCTTTCTGATCACGCTATGCAGGGCCTGCATATTTACGGACTCAGATTAGTAACTTCTGCTATTTATGGATTTGAATTTTCATGTTCTGAATAATCTGAAAGAATAAAAAGCATAATTTTTTAATGTCAAATGAAACAAGGAAAAAGACTCCGATCCTCATTTTTGAACTCATGAAACTCTTGAAGGACAAAAGAAATCAACTTGACAGGGAAATTATTTAAAAATACAAACACAAACAAATATTCTGCTTTGCTTGGGGTTAATATCCCCAAAAAACAGACAAGGTGTCCAAAGCTTTTCTGTCTTCACTTTGTCAAAACTGATTTTTGTAAGGTTTAAAATCATGTGTTTCAGTTGCTTTAAATTATTCCATAAGCTTTATTTCCCAAAGTAATACTGTTTTTTTTTTATCATTAATTGTTCATAAATTGAAAAAAAAATCTGACTCCACCAAATATTTAAAAAGGAAGATACATCCATCAATTATTGAGTCAAAGGTTCTTAACCACATTTGTGTCCTTGAATATTTGAATTATGATAATATGGTTTCTTTATTCATTTTCGCTTTGTTTGAGTGAATATTCTGAAATATCTTCATAAGCTTATTTTATATTATTATAATTTAGCAGGAACTGATTAGTGTAATTTTCTGATAAACAAAATTGCATCATCAGCGTACAGTGAGAGCATTTTGAGTGTGTTAATGGAAAGATCTGTGAACTTTTACAAAGATTTGCTTGTTAGTCTGGGAAGCAGTAGTGATGGAGAACTGATTTTATTTATTTTTTTTAGCTGTTTTTGAATAATTGTTACTGAGCTGACAGCACAGCAACCTCTCATCTCTGTGTTCAATTCTCTGTACCTCACTAACAAAGATTGCTAATTAGTTAATCGATTTGACTGTTTATTAAAGTTTTGATGTAAATTGATTCAGTTTTATTGTGAAAGGGCCTTAAATCTCACCTGGAAGAAACAAAACATAATCAATATCACCAGGAAAACAACCAGCATTGTCCAGAATCCACCTCAGTCCCACTCCAGGTGAGCAACATTAAGGTCCACAGAAGTCCACATTGAAGCAGAGTCCTAACCCAGTCCCAGCTCCTCATCAGGTGCTGCTTCACCTCAAATCTCAGCTCAGTTTTCACTGCCCGATGATGGAAGAGGTTACACACAGAATGGAGGTAATGGCTGCTGGAGGTAAATCAGTGTGAGAGTGCTCTTTATGAACGTGTTTGTGTTTTAAATGTTTGGGTCTGTCAAACTTGAAATGAGCTGCTATACTAATAAAGTTTCTGAAGTTTGAAGGCAAAGAAAAACTGTCTAAAATCCAACTGTGTTAGTGAACTGACTGATTAATATCACAGCTCTTAGATTAGAACACATGTGAGAATTTGATGGGTTATTTTTGATTATTTCATTAAATTAATCTTCAAATTTACATAAGGGCCCCAACATTAGAGTTTAAAGTCTGATTTTTTCTGCTAAATCAGACGAATTTTATCATGTGAATCATTCCTATTTATATCTGAGACTCTGAAATATAAGATTATTCAAAGAAGGATTCAAACTGTCACAGAAACAAGTAAAAGTGAACAAAAAAAAAATCACAAAATTTGTGTACAGTTTTATTAGATTTTATACTGACTCGTATTACTAACGCGCTAATGTGTAATGACGCTGTTTAAACAGCAGACAGCACTGTGTGACGCATGACATAATCCCTTGGCATCAGGTGATTAACCCGGAAGAGAGAGACGAGACTTCACGGGAACAACAGCGATCAACACACGATCCTGCAGCTGGATTTTAATTTGAAATATCAGCGCGAAGGAAGGTAAGAAAACGAGCTAACAGGCAGGGGGGAGGGGGGATGGAGGCCGACAGAAAGCAGCTCCGTGTGTCGTGTTCGTAATCTACAGGGAAGCCGTACGAACATCTGTTACAGCAGGAAACAGGGCCACAGGCACACGGCTACATGTTAGCAGGCGTTAAATCGGATGAAAAATGAATAGAGTCTGGTACAGAATGCCCAGCTCTCTATTAAATCAGTGCACGGAGCTACATATTAGCACGCTTTGGATTAGATCAGGGGTGGGGAACTCCAGCCCTCGACGGCCGGTGTGTGTACTTTTTTATGCATACTTTATTAATCCCCGTAGGGAAATTACTCCTCTGCATTCAACCCAGTGAAGCAGTGGGCAGCCATGGTACCTCAGGGAGCTGTTCAGTGGATTCAAACCCCCAACTTTCCATTAATGGGGCGACCACTCTACCTACAGAGCTATACCTACCAATTTAAATGGCTAAACTTACTCCCCTTGAAGTTCTCCAGAGGCCTGGTAATGAGTTGACCCAGGGTGAGATCTAAAACCTGCAGGACACACCGGCCCTTGAGGCCTGGAGTTCCCCACCCCTGGATTAAATGAAAAGTGAAATGTGTCCGGTGGGAACTGACCAGTGTAACTGGAGACTACTGGTTTTAAACGTCTTTGATTTAAATCAAATTTAATTTAAATGGACTCTTTGCTGATTGTTGATTTACTTGTTTGGATGACGTAGTGAACACTCTGACCTGTTCCTGAAAATAACAGCACTGATGAATGTTTCCTGTATTGATTTTTAATCGGTTTCTTCTGCAGTATGGAGGATGATGAACTTCCGTCAGAGGATGGGATGGGTGGGTGTGGCTTTCTACTTGCTGCTAAGTGTCATGGCGGCGTACTACGTCTTTGAAGTCCACAGCTTCAGTTTGGAACGTGTGCAGAGAGCAGGTGCCAGCCCATCGGCTCCACCTCCCGCTATCACTGTCCATATGTCACCACTTCCTGTGTGGATGTGGGCATTGATCTTCCTACTGCCGTATCTGCAGCTCTTCCTCTTCTTGTTCTCGTGCACGAGGGCGGACCCCCGCGCTGTTGGATACTGTGTGCTTCCTGTCTGCCTTGCCCTTCTGTACAGCCGCCGCCATGCCACCAAACCGGCCAATCACAGGGCAGCGGGATCGCTCATCGACACGTAGAAGACGACCAGTCAGAGAGCCTCCCAAGCTATATGGAGGGGGGTGACTGCAGGACAAGTTTGTCATGTCACTTCCTGTGTGCCTTTTAAACACTCCGACAAGTTTAGCCCTTATTGTGGCCTGACAGGAAGTTCTGCTGCCCTCAGTACAGACTAACAGCACCCTGTGAAAAAGCCCCTCCCACCAAGTCTTTTTTCCCTCTGTTGTTTTACCTTTGTGACATCATGGTGAACCCTGTGCTGTGGTTGGTTGCCTGGCTGTGAGTAACTTTATTTTCCTTAGTTATGTTACTGACACAGCAGTGCTGTTGCCATGGTTACCTGATATGTTATTTTAAAACAGGTTAATTAAAAAGCTCACAGCTGACAGCCAATTAGTGAACAGGATTCCTCCCACTGCGGTGCTTTTCTGTATTTAATGAGTCACATGAAACACTGGTTATCATGACATCTTTATTGTATCGTCAATTTAAAAAAGAAAAATCAATGTGAAAGTGTGCTCAGGTGTTTCAGCTTCGTGGTTTTTTTGAGGGAGGCTGCACTTCACAGTTCTGTTCTTCCTCAGCTTCCTCGTCTTCATCACCGTCTTCTTCGTCCTCATCTGTGATAGGTGAAACAGACAGGTGATGATTCTACATTAAACCTGGAACATCAGACACTTGCACTAATCAGCATCCTGCCAGTTCACCAATCAAAGCAATTAATGCACCAACAATAAGTCTTCAGTGACATCATCACAGTTAGTGATTCTGATTGTTTGATCAGGTGAGACAGGTGCTACAGGCGTTTAACTGAAGTGTTTTTTTAATGAAACCTTTATGAAGTGAAAACAAACATTTACAAAAGGACACAGAGGGCGGTGCTCAGGTGTGTACTGGTACGATTATGTTCTAAACATTGGTTTTTGTTGTTTCCGAGAATAAAACGAAGCTGTACGAAGATCCGTGTTTGTGTCATTCATCATCAGCACAAACTCCGGATCAGACGTTCAGGATGAGGTTGTTGTCTAAGCACCACTGTCTGAGCTGTTGGATTTCCTCTGGAGTGAGTTTCATCATTGTCCAGTATGAGACCCACCACATTGGGATCATCCACAAACTTCTCAAAGCACTTCATAATTACTGGAGTAAGGGCGACGGGTGGAAGAGGAAAGATGCTTCACTGCAGCAGAAAAGCATAAGAAAATAAAAGGGATTTAATTGTATACGTCATGGGATGGATTCAATAACCGAGACAAATTATTGTGATGTCGCATTCACTGGATGACATAGCAATGTGCTGTAAGTTATATACAGAAATCCAGCAACTTCAGTAAAAACCAGCAGAGAGAATTAGTGAGTGTGAAGGAGCGCGCTGCAGTCCTGCTAAACAAAATAAGCTCAGGTTCAATGTTTGTCTCTGAAAGCAGCGAGGCACTTCGATGCGCTTTTGATTTAAGAAATCACTCTGAGCACTGTGCAAAGGTCTGAAGATCAGGACTCAGGTGGAGTTCAGGTTTCCCCAGAGGACTCTGTGTGAACAGCTGACACTACCATGTGAACACGAACCGTCACGGTTACTATGTTTACTGTGACGTGTGCAAGTATGTGTGCATACGACACACTGCAACATCAAGGCATTAAGCCAGGGGTCCCCAATCCCAGTCCTCGAGGGCCGGTGTCCCTGCAGGTTTTAGATATGGCCTTGATCCATCACAGCTGATTTAAATGGCTAAATTACCTCCTCAACATGTCTTGAAGTTCTCCAGAGGCCTGGTAATGAACTAATCATGTGATTCAGGTGTGTTGACCCAGGGTGAGAGCTAAAACCTGCAGGACACCGGCCCTCAAGGACTGGGATTGGGGACCCTTGCATTAAGCTAACACATCAACACTTTTATCTGTTACAGATTTAGTAGGAAGACGTTTCTCGGTGTGTGCGCTGCTGAGAAAAACAAGCTGAGTTCATTTCTGCTATTTCGTTAAAACAGTGGGCTCGGCTTCGAACACTCAGCATGAAGAGTTTTAAGACTGAGCTAAAGTTTTCGAACTGCAGTAAGAGCTTTGAGTATCCACATTATCCTTCCTTTTAAACTCCTGGCAGCAGTCATCACAGCTTCAACAGGCAGAGCAGGATTTTTCAGCGTTAAGTGCAATTTACAAACTGCTCAGAATTGTGACTCATTTAAATATTCTTCTGTTGAAAGTAACAGGCTCACAAACATGCATCCTCCTGTTCACATCTCTCAATCACAATCGGACTTTGAGCCTCTTATATAAATCCTGTAATGCTAATGTAAACCAGTCCTTGTGCTCTGCAGACATCAGTAAATCTGACCCTAAATGTTCCTCCTCCACCATTCCAGCCTCTGGAATGAAGGATATCTTCACAGACTGATCAACAGTCAGTTCTATGTAGTTATCATTTCTCAGGTCTCTCTCTTTTCTTTTCCTAAGTCCTTAGCAATTCTCCTATCTTCTTTTCTTTTATCTTGGTGGAAAAGGAGGTATGATGTACTCAAAACGTCTTGACGTAATAAAGCAGAGGCCTAGAAGCTTGTTCCGCATATCTAGCTATCTCTCTATTACGCCCGCTCACAGGTAGTTTTTTTTTTTTTTGTAGCTCACCTTCTGCGCATGCCTTTTCACGCTGAACAAGCTCGCTGAGCAGCTGCGACACGTTCTGGTTCAGCTCGGAGATTCCGCGTATCAAAGAGGCAAGGTGTGTTTCTACCTGCACGCTAACCGTGTGCTTGTACCCATCTCTGAGCCTCAGCTCTGCCCGCAGCGACGCCATCTTCCACGCGGATGACGTCATCGCGCACATCCACATCCTTCAGGTTCGCTTTATGAGTTATTTTCAAACAATCCTGATAATGTGTAACTATGATCAATACACCGGAACTAATTTATAGTTTATAATAACGGGCTTTAAACTTTTAGGGGTTAAACTTTGCAGATGACCCACGTTTGGAATTAGCTGCACTTTAGTCAGTTGTTGGAGGATATTCGTTAAAACACCTGAACGCGAAACAGAGCTGAGCTAATTTTAATTTTATTTATCAGGTAATTATTATAAACTTTATTAATATACAGACTCAGTGAAACTGCCCTTTTTACAAATTTTACTTCTGTTTTTGTTCCGGTGACGTCTCCCCTCAATGTCCCGCCAAATACGAGCTGAGGAAGTGAACCGGAAGTTGTCATTGGTTAATGGTAGCTAGCAGCTCGATAACACACACCAGAACATCGAAGCTGATTATTCGTTATTGGTGCTTCATCGACTAGTTCACGGTCACGCGGAGCATCGGTGAGTGTTTTTGTTCTCATCGCCAGTAGCCCTAGCAATAAGCACGCTACCCGTTCGTATTTACTCAGGATGCTAGCTGGTGCTAACTGACGCCTTACGCTAAAATCTTTATTGATTGTCGTCGATAACAGCTCTTCTCAGCGGCTCCGAAGCTTGCGCGTTTTTTCTGAGCTTGAGGTCACATCTGTTTTATTTTTTGTTTGTTTGTCTACAGTTCGATGGCATGAACCACTGCGCAGGCTCAACTCAAAATCTGAGTTCGTTAAACCTGAGTTAACTTAAACTCTAACTCGGTTACTATGGTAATAGACCACGTGAACCTCACCTGCTGACTGGCAGGTGTTCCCTCCGTCTCCTCCCTTCCTGCTGCACCTGAGCCAGCTGACTTACTGTTCTAATCAATTATCGATATAGCAGCACGGAGACGGCGATGCCCTCAGTGATTGATTATCAGTTCAGTTCTGTCGTATTTATATCGCCACAAATCAAAACAACAGTTGCCTCAAGCCGCCTAATAATATAAAAACCTTACAGTAATCCAGAGAAACCTCATCAGTCAGCCGACCGCCTATGAGCAAATGATCTGCTCAGATTAAAATCTCCAGTCAGACAATGAAATTGTATTCTGATTACATTTGTAAATTACTTGACTTGAAATCGTATCTGAGGCCAGTGTCTTCAGAGCAATGATGTCACCTCTGTATGTGGCTAATGTTGTTGCTGCATTGCTGCTTGTGCTGGTGAAGTCTTTATTCGATATAAACTATTCGAGAATTTGCTAATGTCACAGCTCCATCTGATCAGCTGATCAGGAACAGGTAATCACTGTTATTGTATCACCTATATATTGATCTGTGTCTAGCCAGTACTGCTCTGCCCCTCACCATGGTGACCTGTTTGTGTATCTGAGCAGAGGAGGATGTGTGAGGAACAGACAGTGTCTCTAGTTGATGTTCTGGAGGAAGATGAGGAGCTGGAGGAAGAAGCTTCAGCTGTGCTGGCAGGAAGTGACTCTGACCACTGCTCCTATCCTCAGGTGAGTGTGCGAGTAAAACGTCTGGGAAACATCCCCACAGAGCGCTGAAACCATCTCCACTAAGGTTGGGTGATATGTAAACATTTTCTAACTGACAATCACGAGTCCAATAACTGACGATCGGTGATATATTTGTGGAGATGCAATGTAATCATGCACGGACTAATTTGCATGTTTAGAAGTTATAAGCTTTATTTAGAGGGAATATTAAACTTTCTTCTCTTGTTTGTTTCAATATTAATATAGCTACCTTTTGGTTAATTATTTATTCATTTGAGATGTACCAAATCGCGCAAAAGACTTAATGTTACGCTGGAGATTTTTTTTAAATGTTCGCTGGAAGAGACATTTTGATTTTTAACTTACTTTTTGTTTTGTTCTGTATTTGTTGTTCGGTCGAATGTGCAAGACAGACAAACACTGAAACGGCCTGTAAACACCGTTATACTTTCTCTTTGTTTCTCTCCCCACCATTGCGTTTTTTAAAAATTTAAATAAAATGTGTTTTTCTTTCCTGAACAAAGGCTACTGACACTTTCTTTCTGCTCTGAGTTTAAGTAAATGAATCGCTTGGTTTGCTTGCAGCTGGAAGACGGTGCTGTTAAACAGCACTACTATTTTTTTAATCTGTTAATTGCTTCTCTGGGCTTTAACCACCATTGTTAGCAAATGTACTCATGGGCAAATAAATAAATCGCTCTTGTAAAAACTTAATCTCTACACTAACGAGTCAGAGTCACATCGATCGTATTGATTAGCTATAAATTTTGTCTCTGCTGATCGAAGAAGTAGTGAACCGTCTTTATAGAACAGAAAATTAAGTGTTATCTCTGAAGTTACCTGGACTGGAATAAATCTGCTTTGCAGTGCAGAAGTCAGGTAATCATGTAACCAGACATTCGAAATAGGACGATGTTCTGATTCATGGTGATGAAAAAAAAAGAAGAAGGGAGAGAGTGAACAAGGAGAAGAGAAAGACGAAGTCAAAGTCTCCTCTTGAAGGTGGAGACATCGTTCAGGGTGGAACTGTTCATGTGTCTGCTAAACAAACTCGGGTCAATCAGCTGATCAGCTTCTGATTGGCTCTGAGCCAGGTTAGCTAGGGCCCTGTTTCCTAGCTCAGAGAGCAGCAATTAGTGGAGAGGTGATCAGCTGATGATCAGGTGTTACCTTGGAAACAGGAAACACAAACAATGTTGTGTGTGTGTCTGTGTGTGTCTCTCAGGGTTACGTGAAGCGGCAGGCTCTGTATGCCTGTAACACCTGCACGCCAAAGGGCAGCGAGGCGGCCGGCATCTGTTTGGCGTGCTCCTACAAATGTCACGAAGGTCATGACCTCTTTGAACTGTACACTAAGAGGTGATCAATGCTTTTATTGATAAGTTAGTTTGTTGATAAGTCACTGATCATAAACTACTGGTCATATTCTGCGGTTATCCATACACACGGTGATGTGATCAATACAACGGTCTCCATTTCTGCTGCAGGAACTTCCGCTGTGACTGTGGAAACGGGAAGTTCTCAGAGCTGCAGTGTAAACTCCACCCGGTGAGTCGGCGGTGACTAGAGTCACCAGCAGAAAGGTGCTGCAGAGCACAGGCATTTCTGTTTACCTGAGAAATCACCATGGTAACTGATGCTGATCACTTGGTTGGGAACAGGTAATGCTCGGCGCGTGTCTGACTGTCTGTGTGTGTCTGTGTGTGTTCCAGGACAAAGATGAAGCAAACAACCTGAATAAATACAGTCAGAACTTCTTTGGAGTGTACTGCACCTGCGGTCGACCGTACCCAGACCCAGAGGACCAGGTAACCTCTCTCACCTGAGAAATCACACCACCACTGACTCTCATACACACATCTATAACCCACTATGACCACATTCAGTGACTTAAGGCCTTTGTACACCAGACGCGTGAAATCCATGTGAATATTTCACTTGTTGAAAATATTGTTTGGACTTTTTTACCCAGTTTTCTTAATGTAAATAAACAGGTCTGACCAATGAGACAATTTGGAAACCACCACACTCCTAGAGCTGGATCAAACTAGAAATGTTGCTGTCTGCCACTGAAATTCAGATAAGGAAGAAAGAGATTTTGTTGTTTCTCGTTCAGAAACATCAGAATTGCCTCACCGTCACTTCATGTCCACTTCATATCCACTTCATATCCACTTCATTTCTTTCATAGTCCATTTTTTTAAAGGGAATTTTTTTGCGTCACATGAGGAATTCAAATCCAAAAATTAATTTTTGTTATTTTTTTTGGACTTGTTATGTAAAGGCCTTTTTGAGTCATTTAGAAAAAAAGGTCTGTTAATGACACAAAAAAGAGAAAGTGCCTCGGTGGAGAATAAGAGAGAGTAACGTCAGGTGATAAACTTCATCCTGACGATGTTTTTCACAAAACCATAACCCATCCTCAGAGTACTTTACTGATCTGGAGAGAGAAAGAAAGGAAGAGAGAAAGGAGTTAGCAAAATCATCAACTGGAGAGGGTGTAGAACGATCAATGTGAGGAAGAACAGATTTGGAGAAAGCAGCCGAAAATTCAGCCACAGTCGCAAAATTCTGGACAGTTTGCATAGCTCAGCATCAAATATAACTATAGTCAGAGATTCGATGTTGCTGATGTCCTTGATACAAATGTCCAGTCCATAAGAAAAAAAACAAATCAAGGGTATCCACGTTGGCGTCGAAGCCGGCCACTGACAGAGCCTTTAGGTCAGCCTCAATGCGGACACGGACATCGCTCCGCTTACCCCGTTTCCTGTAGTGTCTCCTGTGTGAAGGAAGCAGGGGTCGGCAGTATGTCCCTGAGAGAGGATCGTCCGCGGCAGAGTGCTATCTCCTATACTCCACCACGGGTCCGATCCATGAAAGTACGATCTGTTATTATAGAGTGGCCGCAGGCTTAGGAGAGTATGCCGGTCATAGGTAATCAATGCAGAGCCACCTGAACAGCATGTAAGCAGAAGGGTGAGAAGCAGCAGAGAGCAGTGGAGATGGCCTGCCCAACATGCGCGCCATCTTGGCTGACCCCACATTTGGTTCATGAACGTGTGGGGACAACTTTATGACTAAAACTGCAGTTTTAGTCATAAAGTTGTTTTAGCCTCAGCTTCACTCAAATATTCCTGTTAACTCCAAGATCCCACTGTGACACACATTTTTCCATCAGTAGGATTGATTATAATAAGAACAACAATTGGTTATTGATCACTGTGTAACATACAGTAAATATTTGCAGTGCAAAGAAACTGGCCCTCTGACCACATTACTATCCACAGAGTCAAAGTGGGCGCTATAGATAATAAATCCGTTATCTTTGTCCTTGTATATTAATGACTGAATTACTGTAAAAATGTTCATCTTTATTACACAAATTGTCAATCTAACTTAAAAGCGAGGTTTTTTGCAAAAACAGGAACTTCTTCATGTTAACTTCATTTTGCACTTTAACAGCTTTTACTATATGTAAGAACATGAGCCAGTGTCAGTCAGCTGGTTTAGGTGCAGCAAGAAAGGAGGAGTTGGAGAGGAACTCAGGTTTGTTGAAGAAAACCTGCTACTGATCAGGTTTAGTTCACTGTTACCACGGTAACTGACTCAGAGTTGACATTTATGCTTTTCTGTTCCAGAATAACAAATTTAGAGATGTTAGCTAAACAGGGTTAGGGTAAGTTGATGACTAAGGGTAAGTCATCAACTCCTGTCAGTGAGATAGTTTTAGCTCCTCCCCCTGTGCTGTTTGTCTCTGCAGGTGGAAGACGAGATGATTCAGTGTGTGGTCTGTGAGGACTGGCTGCACGGCCGGGTGAGTCATCAATCTACCTGTTCCTTCACCTGTCTGCTGTGCCTCTCCTGACTCTTGTACCTGTATGCTGTTGCAGCACCTGGGCTGTGTGGTTCCAGACTGCGTGGAGCTTCAGGAGATGATCTGTGAGTCCTGTATGAAAACACACTCGTTTCTCTGGACCTACGCTGCACACCTAGCAGGTAGAGCTTCTTGTTACCTTACAGTACCTGGCACAAAGATACTGTTATACACGTGTTATGCATTTCCTGTGTGTGAATGTCTGTGTGTGTCATGCACTTCCTGTTTAGTACCAGGTGGAGCAGTGGAGGTGAAGGAGGAAACGGCAAAAGACCCCACCGTTCCCACCAAAGAGGAGGTGAGGGGGTTGACACGTGGTTACAATGGTTACAGCATTTGGATCACACTCACTGTTCACGGCCAATTAGCAAATATTTAAAAATCTGGCAGGTCGATGATGCCATTGAGCCTAGCTGCAAGCGGAGCCACGAGGAGGTGGAGCCGAGGTGCAGACTGAAGGAGCTGCAGGCTATTGGTCAGAAAAGAGTCCAATCAGGAGCTGTGTTCTGGCCTTCAGCATGGCGTTCCAAACTCTGCTCTTGCAGCACGTGCCAGGTACTGCTCTGGTTAGTGTGTGTCAGCGTCCTCACAGATTGATATAAAATAAGATTTTTCTTTTTTTTTTTTTCATTTCCCCTCACATGTCTGACCCGCCTGTGTGCTCAGGTACACCTGAGTGAAGCTGGTCTGTCCTTCCTGTTGGACGAGTCAGACACTGTCCTCGCCTACGAGAACAAAGGAAAAAACAGCGAGCAGAGACGGCAGGAACACGACCCTCTGATGTCAGTGCTTGACAACCTGAACCGTGTGCAGCAGCTCGAGATAATCCATGGTACTGAAACTTTTACATTTAATACTACACATGGGAAGTAGTAATATTGCAATATAAGCTTCTACATGACGCGCCGAGTCAGTTATGATTTAACAAACACTGAAATTAGAATGGTGAGAAACCTGAGTCCAGTCATTCAGGACCAACACGTTTATCATTCTCTCACATCACTGAAGAGAAGGTTTGGTTTACCCTTGTTTACAGTATTACTTCAGTTCATTCAGTTTTGCAACATTCGTTTATGAACAGGGCCAGAGATGAGGTTGAATACACAAACCTTCATCTGGACACCATAGAGCACGCCCACCCCCAAGGCCCTATATGTATGTGTTATGAGAGTGTGAGTAATGTGGATGTCTTGGTTGTGGAATAACATTGAGGCCTAGGTGGCCAAAAGGGGACAGAGGAGGAATGCTTCCCCTGCACCTCAGTGACACAACTGAACCCCAAGACCCTGCATGCCATGTGTGGGGGTGTCATGGAGCTGGAAGCGGGCTCAGAAATTGGAAGGGAAGGAATGAGGGTGGGGCAAGTAGACCCTCCTTGGGGCCAGCTCCCTCGCTGACCCCGTTAGGCACCCCCTATTCCCTGGGGGTGCCTACTCGTGTCCCAATCCTGAGATTCAGCATCACTGTAAATGATGGACGACAGACCTTTGTGCACATTTCAGCACACCTTTTTTTTTTTTGTGCGGCTGTCGATTTACACATGCGACTGCAGCTTTTCAGTGGATACAGCGGATGCTCATGTTATTAACATAACTGCTGCAAATGTGTTTGTTCCACCGTAAAAGTGATTCAGATTTTAAATATTAGGTCCGGATGACTTTTCTGCCAGGTAACTTGCGCCCACCTTTCAAAACTCGGCGTGCCACAAACTGTGAGAACCATTGGTCCTAAGCTGACTGATTAATCTGCTTCCCACTTTGCCATAGGAAGAGATATTGATTGATCTATTTTGGGGAGTGTTCTGTATATCAGAATAAAGTCTATTCCTTCAATTCAATTCAATTTTATTTATATAGCGCCAGATCACAACAACAGTCGCCTCAAGGCGCTTTATATTGTACAATAGTACATACAGAGAAAACCCAACAATCATATGACCCCCTATGAGCAAGCACTTTGGCGACGATGGGAAGGAAAAACTCCCTTTTAACAGGA
>VUQR01034853.1:0-10808 GCA_015108515.1 Hemichromis elongatus
CACGCACACACACACGCACGCACGCACGCACGCACGCACGCACGCACGCACGCACGCACGCACGCACGCACGCACACACACACACACACACACACACGAGAGATATGAGAGAGAGAAATGTGAAACAGCAGCTAGAGCAATGCAATCACTCGAGACTTCAGGCCTATACTGAACACAGTGGGGAGGAGCATCTCCTACTTAGTAAACCCTGCACTTTGTGCAGGCCTCTGGTGTTGTTTGCCACATCCAGTTGAATGCCTGATGAAAGACCATGTATCCTGGATTCTAGGCACTCCATGATTGTGACACCAGTGTCATAAGCTTTCTGGTACTTAATCTGGATTCACAGGTTGGTCAATGTGGTCTAAAAGTCTCAAGTGACTGTTCTCTCTACCAGTAGTAGATGATCACTAAGACTTGTACCCCACGCCTTCACGACCCCGACCCTCAGCACAGCGTTTTAAAAGAGATTTTGAAATCAGTTTTTTTAAGCTGAGCTGACTTTCATTCTTTTTTTATGAAATTCATTTTCGGTTTGAAGTATTTGTTAAAGGATTGAAAATTCATTTCAAAATTCTGATTTAAGAATAGTTTTTTTATTTTAAATTAAATAATAAATTATTTTAGGAATGTCTGAATAAATAATATCATTTAAAAATGAATTTGTAAATACATTTGAAAATGCACATGTTATTGTACAATTCATTATTTAGGCCCAGAAATCTTTAGCTGGACGTGTGTGGCTCTTGTGGGCCTCCATACCTGAAGCTTTGAGATCATGGTAACATGTTCCTGTCCTTTTCAACTCACGTCTTTGCCGCCAGGGATCGGAAAACAAAAGTAAAAGGACAGGTTCTTTGGTTCTTATATAGCGCTTTTCTACTCTGCTTTAGAACTCCAAGCACCTTAAACAGCATGCTCCACCCATTCATACAAGATTTACACATAGTGAACACATCAGAAAATAACTTTGAACTGGATTCAGTCTCTGGTGGCCTCAGTCTGCAGCCTGTAGTGACTGTTTGGGCTCAAAAATAAAAGAGCTGCTTTGATGCTGAAAACAGCCTTGCACGTACAATTAATAATGGCTATTAATTATTCAATATTATTTAAATATTATAATAAATACAGAAACATTTCACTGCCCTGAGCTCTGGTGGAGACTATACTGCACGATATTGAAATCTCTGCCCTTGATGCACTGGGTTATTTAAGCAGTACTTCCTGTGTTGTCACATCAAACGTAAGAGAGGAAACGAGATGTAATGTTGGCCAAAAATGACCTAGCACTACAACAGAACACCGCTCACTAGGGTTGGACGATTGAATGACTATATCGACTATTGTTGATCGTTCTTATAAGGGCGATTTATTTATTTATTAGCCCATGAGTAGGTTTGCTAATAATGATGGAGCTAGTCGACGCAGTCAACAGAAAAATAATAATAATGATAATAATACTAGTGCTGTTTTAACCCCAAGCAAACGCCGTGATTCATTTACTCAAACTCATCACAGACATAAAGAAAGGCCTGAGAAAGCCCCGCTGGGGTGGTGGACACGTCCACGCTCATGAAGGTCGTGTGCACGTGTGCACACGCAGCATACCGCTGTGGCTACATCCTCAGGTTTAACTCTGTCATCTGGTTTAAAGACAAACAAAGCCCAGACTTTATTTGGCGATTAGTTCGTCCATGTTTGGACTTCTTCTGTGATTTTAAACGAGCAAATCAGTCGGTGCATGATTACATTGCTCCGCCCATCAAAAAGTCTGTACATGTGCAAACATATCGCCCGTCGTCCATTATTGGACTGACGCTTGTCGGTTGGAAAATGTTTACATCTGGCCCTTTGCTGCTCACATCAGCTCAGTGCTGCATGCGAGGTCAACCACGACTACAGTCACACATATCAGAAATGGCGTTGACGTCTAATCACGACATGTCCAAACGTCCAGCGTCACCGTTAAAAATCAGTTTTCACAGAGATAATACTCACGGTCCCTTTTGCCTTTGCGGATGGAGGACCACATGGCACTAAACCTCTTGAGGGCGCCTTGTCGTCCATCCTCGTCGACTGATGGGATGGCACCTGGAGAAACCAGCAGCTGCTCAGGACTGAAACCATACTTCCCCAGACCTGCTCTGCTAGTTAAAGCCTCATAAATCCCTTTACCACCACTATGCCTGAAACAAATGTGAAAGTGTGACTAACACGTCCTATGAGTACACTATAACACTCAGAAGACAGCTGTTTAGTTGAGCATTCCTTTAAGACACATTTCCCCAAAGGAGAGATGATCTGTACTTACCCGTGATGACGTGACCCTTGGGTTGTTCACCTAAACAACACAACACAATACGTGAATGAAGACGTCTGAGTCAGCGTCTTTCTATGTTCTGTTCATGCATACAGAAAAACGACAGCTACACTTTGTTTGTATTGAATGAAGTATAAGACTGCAGTACACTACAGCAGTGACATGTTATAAACTAATAAGCTGGAAATCAGCCAGCTCAATTAGGCCCCACCCCCGAAGTCGCCCCGTGTGAGTGCAGCTTTGTGTACTTTGATTAGCAGCTACAATGTACCGAGACAACAACCCCTAACATGTTTCTGTTACCTAGCAACAAAGCTTTTTTCTACATAAGTCTTCTTCAATGATCCGGTGTTTATACTGCAGCACTGACAGTCTGCTGAATCATCTGTTTCTTTTACTCTCCGAAGAAGGAAACTTGTGCTGCTTCCCATCATCTCAGAATAAAAACAAAACCTTTCTGCAGGAAAACGCTGGAGAGCAAACAGACAGCAGCTAAATAGCATTAACAGCAATATGTTAAATACCATTTCAAGTTTACATCACTTAAGCACTTGGTGATAGACTGGTTTCTGTCACCAAGACAAACAAAGAAATATCTCCGGTTTATCGGTTCCTTAGTATCAAAATCAAACAGTATTAAAGAGGCAGACAAAGAAGTGCTGTGGACAACCAAATACATTTAAATATGTATTTAAGCCACATTTTGTCCTACAAACTTTGGCAGTTTGTCTACCACACATCCACCACCAAATAACAGTAAAAGTCAACTACACCGGTGTTTTTTTTCTTTCTATATTAAATATATCCCTCACCAAGTTGTGTCTAAAGCACAAATATTCACCGTGTGGAGACAGTTAAAGTCAGTCAGTAATCTGGACATCTACAACATTCCAGGTTATTTCTGATATAAGCAAATCCTGCAGTAGGAGTAATCGTTACTTTTCATTTTTTAAATATTAGTTTAATCAAATTCTTCAATATACTTATTGTTGAGTGGGACAATGAGCAAAAACAGTGGATCCAGACCTAAATGAGCTCCCAGTGGGTTGGTAGTCGGCCGCTCTGAACACCAGTCTTTGTCTAAGCTGCCCATGTAGTGTTTTTAAGCTGCTCACCCAAACAGAGCAGCCTACACACAACCTGTCATCATGCACTACTGGCAGTCTAAAGAGAAAGGCCAAAGAGAGAGGCCCAGGCTGCAGCAGGGCCGCTTGCTTTGGGAGACCAGCACAGCAGCCATACGACGACGAGTGAGCCACATGTGAACCTGACACCTGGGCAAAAAATAGAAAGACAGACAGACTTTCTACTGGCTCATCTATGGAAAGTATCACTTCCTCTAAATACATGAGCTCAAATACACAGAGAGTGAATTTGGATGAGAGAGGCTCTTTTTAAATCCCACTGACCACTCAAAGTACTTTATACTACAAAACACAGTTTAACCATACATTAAAAAAAATATACTTAAAGTTATCTAAGTTTATCTACCTCACATCTACAGCCAACAATTAGAACAGTACCTGGAAAAAGCTCACATGCACAAGGTGATCGTGTAAACTACCGACTGAAAAGCCCTACACCCCTCACTCAGTCACCTTATGCTGGTCACATACAGTGACTGGAGTATTTCCTGTCAGAGAGCAGGTGATTCAACACACAAGTTGGTAGAGAAACTCAAGACTTCAGGAAGTAACTAGTTTCTGTCTTGGTAACTTGAAATGAAAACAAATCTGTTATAATTCCCTTTCTCCCTCACAAACACATATTATATATATACGTATATTATTATTGTTATTACATGCCAACTTTAAGCCAATTGCACAAGTCACCGTGAACTGTGGGAGCTACAAAGGAGACGCCTGTCCTCACTGCTGTTCTGCATAGGCCTGCAGAATAAAGAGCACTATCACTACAGCAGCTGACAGCAACGTCAGGGGGGAGACAAGAAGCCTGAGAAACAGCAAGGGATGTGACAAGAGCTCGAGAACATGTGGAGGGTGAAGGTAACAGCGGTCGCCATATATATATATATATATATATATATATATATATATATATATATAGATAGATAGATAGATAGATAGATAGATAGATAGATAGATAGATAGATAGATAGATAGATAGATACACATATATGTCTCTGGACAAAGATCATTTTGAAAACATATCAGATCATATCAGGAGGCAAGTGTATATGCTGAGCTTGTGTTGGTGGTAAAAAGGAAACAAACAAAAGCAAACCAAAGGCAGTTTCTGATTTAGGTTCAATCGATCCGTCTGAGCTGAAGTCTGTTCAGGCTGTTGAAGCAAAGGTCGCTTTGAACACGCAGCAATTCTGAATCATTGTGAGCTATCTGGTTTGTGGTTTTTTAGTCCAGTCTTTGATGCATATGCATGTTAAGCGAGCACACTCTGCACACAGACAAACTGCAGCCAGAGCAGATTAAATAAGCAGCCTGCAGGACACAGTCCAGGATTCACTTCAGTCTGACAAGGTTTACTGAGTCTGCAGTACACAAGTTTGGCGTTTGCGATCTGTTGGCCTGTGTAAACACCAGTGGCAGTGCTTTGCTACTCAGTACTGCAGGCCTGTGCTGAACGAGCCCCCGGGAGAAAAACACATCTCAGGTTGTTTTTTACGTGTCACTTTTACTCTTTTACCCAAAGGCAGGTTTTCCTGACCCTACACGCTGCTGCGTGTTTGTCCTACTTCTTTTCAGCCCTGGTGTGATGTGGGTGTAAAATCAGCTCTCCCTCAGGCCCACAGAGTCCTAAACATGTTATAACAAGTCAAGTCAAAGGAGGCACTTAAAGCAAGACTAACTAAAGCTGCCTGATATCCTGTTTCCATGTTCTTGTTCATTCCTGCAGCCTTTATATTCCAAATCTGCCCATTTATCTGTTTACCTACTGGAAAGTTTTATGCATTATATAGATCGTTTCCTTCATAACCACCCTGTGTTTTTCCCCTAAGGCTGCGGTGAAAAGCAGCTAATGCAGCTACAAGCAGTCTTTCAAACTGACTGTCATTTCACGTCCTGAGGCTACGAGGCGGTCTACAACAGTATCCGCAAATGCACACAGTGGATGCACCAAAACAGATGTGAAGCCAAGCTTTGAAGTTTAAGATGCCCACAAGCTAAATTATCATACGTGCACCTGACACGGGAAAAAAATAGTTTTAGGCTCATACCATGAACACAACATCACAACAAACTGAACAAGTTTCATGTGAGCGGCTATCAAATACATCACCGAGGTCAAGTATTTAAGTTGTAAGCCCCACGCTGCGCTGTTTCAGCTGGAAACGAACAGCAGAGCTTTTCCTACAATCACGTGGAAAAACACTGATATACACATGGGCGCAACCTGTTCGAGATAAGTTAGCTCAGCAAGTTTCGGCAGGTTTGTGGAGAGACAAGCACCGCTCATCATAACAATTATCCCCATAATAATAACTGTAAGTGGGTCTAATTTAGGTGGACTCGGGTTATCTAGGAGTAAGACTTGTCTAATATCCATACTCACTCCATCTGTTTTTGGGGTTGGCCAGCCGGGCTCCTTTTCGTCTCTTCTCCACGGTCTCACTCATTGCTGCCGCTCCACTAACTCTACACGTCCAGTCGGGGGTTCCTATCAGCACATTCACTAACAGCACGGCAGCGTTCCACCATCGCCATCCCGACCCTTACAGACACAGCATCTTAACCTCGCGCTCAGCGGCTGTGTAGGCTGAAGTAGGCTGACCCACGTGCTGCGTTCACGCTGTGTGCGACAAACGAAGCGTCGCGTGCTTCGTTCGGTTCTCCGCGGTCTTATCATGCAATCCTCGATCGTTTGTTTTCAGGACCTGGTTTGCTTCTAGAAACTACTGAGCCAAGAATGAAAATCCAACAAAATACCATAAAATAAGTAGAAGAAAATTAATGAGTGGATGTTGGAGTCATGTTGTCGCAACAAACCCGATATTCACAAACGCAGCACTCGACCTCGCAACAGATTGCTTCATTTAGTTGTCAGACGGAAGCGGTTAGCTCCTCCAGCTGTGTGCAGCACGGAGGCGTGGCTCGAAACAGCACACCTTCGTCCTTCTTAGGAGGCACGTAAAACTCAAAGCCTTGTTTTTATGCGTCTGTTATTTGTTTTGGTTTCAGTTTTGGTGGTTTTACTTTCCCCATTAGTTTCAGCAGTGCTGCCAGCTTTCACAGTGTTGTCTCCTCTTATTGCTATTTGTCACGCCAGTCCTCAAGGTCGAGTGTTTTCCCACCCTGCGGTTTACATTCTTAACATGACTTTCACTTTCATTCTGCATCAGAAAGCTTTTTGGTTTCAGTCATAGATCAGAACCAGCAGTATTTGTGTTATTTGTCCAAAGCACTGCTGCGGGACGTATGGACACAAGAATTACAACCAGAAGTAACATGCAGTGACATTTTTATACATTGTATAGTCCAGGCTGTTTAAAAAAAAAATCAGTGTTTAAAGGCAGTGTTGCATTACTGACTCTGCAAAGTAATGGTGGACCTCTTAGATCAATATTCCCAAATAAACTGGCTATTTAGGAATTTTAAATCACTGAACTCATTTCCTTTGGTTTTATCTAATAGTAGGGGTTCTTCTTAAGACCACCCTGTTTGTGCCTGTGACTCAGCCTAGTATGTTTGGGGCAGTCATGCCTACCAGAAACACTCATGCACGCTCACTCATTTAGTCACACAATGAGATCATGTGACTACATGACCTCATCTATATTTTGCAGTTGGACCGACAGGGTTTGGGTCATTGTCCCTTCTTTCCCCACACCTTTTGCTTTCCATCACCTTGGTAAAGATTGTTTGCGTTTGTTCCCATCTGCGTGTTTATCTTGCTTCAGTGTGAGCAATGCCACTTCATCTAAACTTCCCTATTAATTGTGTGTAAATGATGATGATTGGCCAATACAAGTGAGATAGGTGGTAGAGCTTGTTGTCTGCCTGTTGTAAGGCTGGTGTCTTGATCCCTGTGCATGTGATGAAATATCCATGGGAACGATGCTGAACGCAGAGTTGCCCCAGTGTGTCCATCAGAGTGTAAATGTTTGATAAAAGTGCTAATGTAAAGCTACAAAAGCACTGCCTGAATGTGTGTGTGAATAGAACAGGAAGTAGAAAGTGCTTTGCATGTTTGAGTAGAAAGGTGTTATATTAGTCGCAGTCCATATTAGGGTTCATGTTACTGTAACACATACCTGTCTTCATCATCTGTTTTTCACCACTTGATGGCTGAGAGCCCACATCGTCATCAGATTCTAGGAATGGGAAAAAGTTTGAAGATTATTATTTATTACAAAACATAAATTCAATCAACCAACCCTGGCTCAGCACTGTCGTATGGATGCTGGAACAACGTGTTTGTGTGTTTATTTGTTTTGGACTTGGTTTCCCGTCTTGGGCGGACAGCTCATCCTCCAGTTGGGTTCTTTTTCGTCTAATCTTTTTTAACATCAGCTGGTGATACTTTGATGTCTGAGGGGGAAATACATGAAAGTCATATTCTGAACCTCTGCTGTTCCAGCCCGAATGTCACTTTTGTGTATTTGGACCTAAAACCCTCTTATTGAAAATTTTCCAGTCTCTTTTCTTTCTTTAATTTTTGCTTTAATGATGCAGGCTTCTATTTACAACACTGTCACTGCTTCACCTCCAGGTAAAGGTGTGCTTGTTTAGAGAAATAGGGGCTGTTGCCACTTGCAGGCAGCCAGAAGAGTTTGTGATTTAGCAAGAGCGCAGTGGCACGGTGGTTAGCACCGTTGCCTCACAGCAAGAAGGTCCCAATCAGTTCCCCCATCAGGCTTCCTGTGTGGAGTTTGCACGTTGTCCCTGGGTACTCCAGCTTCCTCCCACAGTCCAAACACATGCAGTTAGTGGGGATAGACTGGAAACACAAAATTGCCCATAGGTGTGAATGTGGGAGTGAGTGTGAATGTTTGTCTCTGTGTGTCAGCCCTGCGACAGACTGGTGACCTGCCGAGTGCCCCACCGCGACCCTGATGAAGGATAAGTGGAAGCGAATGGATGATGTATCAACATGGGCATGATGGGCAGGTGTGATCGATTTTTTCCTAGCCTCCCCTCATGTGGATGAACTGCCATGCTGCTACTGCCAGAAGCTAAACAGTATAAAACTAATGCTTAAACTGCATTATTTGTGAGTTACACTGATCTCGCTAGAATGCTGGTGATTGTTTAAATGAACACGAATCTTCATCTTTGTTTGTTTATACGTTTCTAAATTGTACATTTTGCCCATTTTAGTGATGTAGTGATGCTGGCTGAGAGACACCTTTGGCTGTGTGAAGCTTTTGACCTGTTGCTTCATGGCGGTCCCTTCAGGATGGGGCCTATCAGCTGTAACACTAACTCTAATGTACACATCAACTGATGTGCAACAGATGGTGATGGATTGGCGATGTTACTGATTGATTACAGTTGGCACATTATCACAAATCGATTGCTTTAATTGTCACCATGACCCAAACACAGGAGACTGAGACTAAAGACTGACTCTGTCTTATTGCCTTTCTATCACAATGCTGAAGTCACTCTGAAAACACCGACTGTGAGTAGTCAGGTCTGGTTCCCACATTCGAAACACAGTTTGTGAGGTGATGCTGTAACTGTAAGGCTTTATTTGTGAGAATATCTGTGCTTGTGTTTGCATACAGCTGCACAATGGTAGTCAGGCTAACACAACAGATGGTTGACCTTTTCTTGATGACTCTCGGGTTGATGAAAAAGACCTGAGCCCCCTTCGCCGCATAAATCCACCGTCTTCACTGTTGATCCTTTCTGGAGGCACAATTCAAACGAAAAAGTTATTCCTAAGCTGAATTGAACATTCTTGATAACATGAACACGTCTATGAATTTGCTTTGTGTCATCCACTGTCTTACTTTTGATTCGGAGAGATGAGAAACCAAAACTCCTCCTCGTGTTTGGAGACAGTTGCTGCTCCATATTCTATAGAACAGATTCAAATGACAACCAAGAAGAAACGATGAATGTTCAGTACAGTCACATTAATGCAGGAGCTGTCTGTGTGTTACTGAAACATCTCCAGTACGATCCTCCGGATGGGACAAAATACCAACACGATTGTTGAGGTCAGATCTTTTTCCTAAGAATTACCTTCCAAGACTACTTACTGTATTTTTCAGACCATAAGACACCAGATTATACGGATTATAGTTGCCTTTTGAGAAAATTAAAGGATTTAAAGTGCTCCTTATAGTGCAGAAAATACAGTACCTGTCAACATTTCACAAACATGTATCTAATCACAATATCTTATCTATTAACGTTTGTCTTCCTGTAAGTCCTCAGCAGACATCTGTATATACATAAGTGCAGGACTTGTCACTGTAGTATCATCTAACTAATAAATGGAGAGCCTGGCCTGTCCAGTTGTCCCGGCAACTGTTTAAGATTAAAACCCAAACAACTCAAATAAGTGAACCTGAGATTATGATGTTTATTCAGAAGAGGTTTTTTTAGAAATATATTTTAGCCAAATGTTTTTCTGATGTTTTAGTTACAGTGAGTGCTGCCAGCTCTGCTGCATAGGGAGAAGATAACACACATGCACACAGCTAGCTAAGCTCAACAGCTCAGTGCCAAACTCACTCCTGACCAAGACTTGATTTTAACCTTTAATCTTAAAGCAGGTCTCGACACTCAAACAGGACTTTTAAAGGGTTTGAAAAAAAACTTGACTTATATTTCAACACTATTATTATCAAGACCTGTTCTCACAAAGATTTTCAGATATATTTATAAATAAATTACCTCAAAGCTGCAAAATGCAATCAGCCATTCTGCATTACTTGTTACTTTGTATTTTAATTCAATTCAATTCAATTCAATTTTATTTATATAGCGCCAGATCACAACAACAGTCGCCTCAAGGCGCTTTATATTGTACAATAGTACATACAGAGAAAACCCAACAATCATATGACCCCCTATGAGCAAGCACTTTGGCGACGATGGGAAGGAAAAACTCCCTTTTAACAGGAAGAAACCTCCGGCAGAAACAGGCTCAGGGAGGGGCGGCCATCTGCTGCGACCGGTTGGGGTGAGAGAAGAAAAGAACAGATAAAGACATGCTGTGGAAGAGAGACAGAGATTAATAATAGGTATGATTCAATGCAGAGAGGTCTGTTAACACAGTGAGTGAGAAAGGTGACTGGAAAGGAAAACTCAATGCATCATGGGAATCCCCCGGCAGCCCAAGTCTATTGCAGCATAACTAAGGGAGGATTCAGGGTCACCTGGTCCAGCCCTAACTATATGATTTGGCAAAAAGGAAAGTTTTAAGTCTAATCTTAAAAGTGGAGATAGTGTCTGTCTCCTGAATCCAAACTGAAGCTGGTTCCATAGAAGAGGGGCCTGAAAACTGAAGGCTCCGCCTCCCATTCTACTTTTAAATACTCTAGGAACAACAAGTA
>VUQR01034854.1:0-10357 GCA_015108515.1 Hemichromis elongatus
ATGAGTGGTTCTCTTATGGTAACAAAGAAACCTTAAACTCCAAAATGTTACACAATCAACAAGTGTGTTTAGACCACCTAATGGAGTACACAGGCTGTGTAAACAAATGGCCTACATTGGTAAGATTAATTTCCTCTCTTATAAGTAAGAGAAAGACAAAGGAAAACTACATCATCCCCATTGTCACAAGATTCCACTGAAAAATTAATTTTATTTATAAATTATTACAGGCGAGTCAGGTAATAAATTAATGTAGAGCAAGCACTGTAAACATTGCTGGCACGTCACATTCCCTCCTGGTAGACACTGGACTCCACAAGGACCGTCCAGTCTGTTTCTAAACTGTATGGACAGAATTAGTGGGCACACCCAGAGCCTGTAGGATGTGGGTTTGTCGGTTTGTGCGTGAAGTCGTTGCGTTATTGAGTGATGATGTGAAAGTCACACTAGCTGTTGGTTTGATGTATGAATCTGTTAGGATGAGGAGTAACACGTTAAGGTTCAAAGTCATGGTTTTATAATGCAAAGGCTTCCATTGTGCTTCAGGTTGGGAATGAGTGAATTTTTTGTTTAGTTGTTGTTGGAAGAGAAGGTGACAAAAAGATCACCAAAACAAGTGGCGAGGAGGAGCTTTTAATGGCGGGGTTCCGAGTGAGCTGGGTCTATACGAAAATAAAGTTGGGACTTTGTGTGAAATGTAGAAAAAAATGTATTTGTTTCACAAAACGTGACTGGGTTTTTAAAAAAGTAAAGAAGTGTGCAGATGCTTATCAAGCTGTAAAAACTGTGAAATAAATTTCAGAATAATGTTTCAACATAAAGAACTTGAGCATCTCATCGTCTACTGTACGTGATATTATAAAACGATTCTGAGGATATGGGGAAACAAGGTACAACGCCTAAACTCAATACACAATGCTCATAATCTTGGACCCCTCAGACAACACTGCAGCTAAACCAAAGTCAGGGCTGAACTGGTAATCTGTCATACCAGGCATTAGCCCGGTGGGCTGATCAGTCAACTGAAGGGCCACTGAGCACCGGCCCTACAAGCACTGAAAGCAGCCCATTCATTCATTACTGACACTATAATACTCTATTAAATCTCTTAATGCAACTGGGCCCTCCCCTTCCTTCTGTAGAGTTTAGTTAGTGGCCAAAAGGTACAGCTGGAACGCTAAGACAGAAAAAGAAAAAGACACTAAAAGTAAATATAGCAAACTGACCAACATATTATCTGTCTGGGCTGCTGCTGGAACTAGTAACAAGCCCTCGCAGCCCTGTGGAAAAGTGCAGGTGGAGAGAATGCAGTCCCAACAAGATACAGATACATATATATTTATCACACTGTAGAAAAATGCATAACTTTGACGTAAGTGACATGAGCAGGTTAAAGCGAGGAGAAATTAACCTTTATTTAGTAATATGACAGTGTATATAAATGGCTGAATGTTTTATGAGTAACCCACTGTTGCATGTCTACTTTGAGGAACAACTACTGTATGGAGAAGAGCCAGAATTACCACTTTGTCAATTCAAAATGAGCTGAACTACAATAAAGTCTGTTTCCTGTATCTTTGCTCTTTTTTTCAGTGTAGCTTTGCTCTGGAGTTCAAACAGAGCATGCCCAACACTTTCTACACAGATACTATAAACAACCTTTCTGATGAAAATGATGATGATGAATTGGAGAGATGATTTGTAATAAAACCATCTCATTAATAATTTTTTGATCATTATCTCTCATTCATTCAGGAAAAGTCTGAGGAGTCAGATCTGAGATGGTAAAGTGCTCTGTCATCATTCAAAGTGACTCTGTGGTGGTATCGCAATAACTGCTGCTGAACGTCTTGTTAATGTTTGGAGTATTCGCTACAATTATCCCAAGGGACTAAACAACACTGTAGTCATTCAGAGTACAGCACCCTGGAAGCCGCTAACCTGTTGCTCTACATCTGGATCCCTGTATCAGAGTACGGTATCTTGTTTAGTTTTTGTTGTTATTTTATTTTTTGTAGCAATAACTGGACAATAAGAAGTTACTGATAGTCGTTGTTTTGAATTTCTTTGAATGTTAACCAAGCAGGTATTGAAAAATAACAGAACCTGGACAGTGGTGTGGTAAATAGTGCTACATGAGAAGCAGTCCATTTACCAACAAAATGAATGTGTCCTCCACAATAAACTGGAGATGGACTTTATTATCAGCATTCAGTTCAGAGGCCTGCATCTCTGATGGTATGGAGGTACATTGGTGCCTATGGAATTGGCCACTATTTAGCAGGTGCCAGGCCATACAGGTTTACAGGCCACATATGCTCCTATCCTATTTTCTATATTGTACTGCAAAGAAAATATGACTTGAAGGCATTTGCAAATCATTGAGATTTTTTTTTTATTTGCATGAATCCCCTTTTGGAGCCTTGAGGTATTACCAATGGATCAATGCACCATCAACCCAGGCAAAACTCTCACCACTCATCTCCCTTTACCGTCCACTGCATATTCCATGCAGCAACAATGTCAAAACAACAAAAAAAGGCACACCACAAAATATAAGGAAGAACAATGCACAACCCTGAAAAGAATCAAATTTCTGATGCACCAATCATACAAAACATACGATCCCAATATCTGCAGTACTAAACTTTCTAGCAAACTACGTACTGCATTTACAGATGACCAGTTATCCAAAATTACAGAAAAATCCACAAGTGTATTATGAGCCCAGCAGCCCATCCAGGTAAGGATCACCCCCTAACATTCCTGAACAACTTATTATCCTACTGCTGTAGTTTACCAAAAAAGGCAAATGTTATAATACAACTATTTTGTCAGCTCACCTCTTATTCATCCACTTGCATCCGCTTATTGACTCACTCATAACTCATGGCAATCTTACTCACTGTTAAAGCTGTAAAGTGTCAAATAAATTCCCCGGAGTCTTTATCTATTAAATTAAATTAACCCTGTAAGACCCAGCCCGAAAAATAGCCAGAAAATGCAGATTTTTTGGAACTGAGATGTTTATTAACCCTTATAACAAAATCCACAATTTTATATAAAATACATGTTTTTCTATCATAGTTCAGACAGATTAAACAGAGGTCAGCAGCTTGCAGCTCTTAAGCCCCTCAGATGTAGGTTCATTGAGCTTTAAAAAAGAAACTATGCGGAATTTTTTTTTTTTTTTAAATGAGCCATTACCTAAATTGGGCTTATTCTAGTCCCTCCTTCTCTCGTCATTTGGTAGGAGGGACTAAAATAGCTCTTTTTATGTTAAATGGTACCAGCCTCTTCACTATAAGAAATATTATCAATAGAATTTTGGTGTTTTTATCTGTATGTTATGTGAAGTGAAAATGAAAATTTCCCCAAAATAAGCTTTCTATTGTTAGAAATATTAAAAAGACAGTATTAGTGTATTGGTTCCTGCCAAATTCACCCTTATACTGCCTGTTAGGTGTTCAGGGGTAGCACACATAGGAGAGGTTCAAAAAACCACTGTGCACTAGAAGCTTGAGTGTGTACAAGTTCATACCTCAGAATGGGTGACAGGTACAGAACTAATACCAGCATTCACCGCCTTCCAGGACCGAGCAGTCAGTACACAGGCAAAGAGGGGGTACAGATCCCCAGCACCCAGTCTGCGGCTATAACGCTCCACCCCTTTCATGTCGCCCTTAATCAAAGCCTGCCAGAGCTGACAGTAGTTCAACCTGAAGTCTGGTTGCAGAACCTATGAAGGCAGCAGAGAATAGGTGATTAAGAGTGATTAGATCACAGGTAATGACTGGGAAAAGTCCTGTTTACTGATGTTTCCCAGTTAGAGACTGGGTACTAATACCACTACTATAGTTAACTTTTTTACATTGTAGTAGATATAAAACAGTACGATCTTGATACACAGGTGATCTTCTTGAACACAGCAGTTTCTAAGTCTTTAAGATTTTTTTAAATTTAAAATGCAAATTTTTCTCAAAAAATATCGACAAACTGTTTCTGTGCCGTTTGTCACGTAGTGTTTCTGGTAGCTAAAGGGACAGCTGCTGTATTTCCCAGGATGAGAAAAGAATGAGCAATAACTAGCAGTAGCGGTATATTCACACTAGCAGCCTGATAGTGCAGTGGTAAGACTAAAGACCTTTGGAGTCGCAAGTCTGATTTCCACCCGTGGTCCAGTAAAGGTCCTGGCTAAACCCTGGAAAAGCATGGCCAAATACAGTTGGGCCTTTCAGAGATTAATCAACACTTGCCTTGCTACAGGCTGTGTCTAGTCATGTTTTAAAGAAGCTATAGTTCAGCCTCTTCCTAAAAAACACAATCTGGACCAAACTGTTCTGGCTAATTACAGGCCAATCTCAAAGTTTCCCTTTCTTCCAAAAGCTCTGGAGAAAGTAGTCTATTTACAGTTGCAGGCCTGGGGGCAGCCCTGCTGCCTTCTTGTTCTTGGACCTGACAGCAGCCTTTGACACGATTGACCACGATAGCCCCTCTTAATTATGGTGAACCTCAAGGCTTTATTTCGGGTTCTTCCTTGTTTGTTGTCTCTGGGGTCTATTTTCTCATGGTACAACCTTTTACGTCACAGTTTTGCAGAAGACTTGCAGATCTATCCGCCTTTAAAAACAGGGACAGACTCGCTTCAGTTATCATTATGCTGCCTTGATGTCTTTAAAATTTTTAAATTAAATTAAAACAAAACAGAAGCTGTAATTTTTAATAACTTTGTTAATAAAACCACTGACAGAGCTCTGGGCTCCTTATTTTTCTATTGTAAGACTAATGTAGAAAACCTTGGTGTGCACCTTGATGGTTCCTTCAAACTGTGTAGGCAGGTGAGTGGAGTAGTCCACTCCAGCTTTTTCATTTAAGATGGCTAGCCAAGGTTAAGCCATACCTTCCAGCTGATATCTTTGAATGTGTCATTCATGTGTTCATTACTTTCAGGCTGGACTCCAATTCTCTGTACTTTTGTTTGGACCAGGTCTCTCTTTATCGTCTTCATTTGGTCCAAAATGCAGCTTCCTGTCAGCTAACTAGCCCTAAACAAGCGGATCATATATACCCCAGTTTTGGCCTCTCTACACCGTCTTCCTGTTCCTTACAGGATCCAATTTAAACTCTTACTTTTTGTTTTTAAGTCACTTAACAGCCGAGCCCCTTCTCACCTGTCTGAACTGTTTATTTATGTTCCAGAAAGAACCGTGAGCTCCAGGTCAAAACTAACCTTTAACTATTCCGCAAACTAAACTTGTCTGGTGGTGACAGAGCCTTCTCTGTGGCAGGTCCCAGACTCTGGAATAGTCTTCCTCTTAATATTAAATCTGCACAAACATTCGAACATTTAAAATCATTACTAGTGACACATTTTTATGGCCTGCCTTTTAGCCCCCTTCGACTTAAACATTGCTGTTTTTTTATTGACCTATTTCATCTACTTATTTGTTTTTTCTATATTTTACTGCATCATTGTTTTGCATTTTATGCAATCTTCTGTTTTACAGTTTTATTTATATATAAAGTAATTATCAATCATCATAATATGAAGACATTTAACAAAATGTGTTTTAATTTCTAATTTGTTCATGCCCCTCAGCCTCCTGGTAGACACACATGTGGTATCTGTTCTCAAGTTATGACAGTCACATATTTTCAGAACACTTAACCTCTGACCTCGAGGTTAAGCTCACTGAGACTTGAACTCATCTGAGACTTTTAGTAGATTCACCTGTGGTATCAATTTTAAAATCCAAGGCAACTTCCTTCTTCAGTTGTTGCATTCACAATTTTTTCAGAAAACTTGACATCTGACCTTGACCCTGAGGTCGGGGTCACAGAGATTTGAAGTCTCAAGTCTTCACACTGGCAAACTTAGGTGTCCAAGCAGTTACAACAATATTCCTTCAGCCTTTTAGGGCTTAGGGTTTAAAATCTGCTTCACCTTTTAATGCATTTCTTACTTTAGGCATATTTAATCTCTCTGCTAAGAACCATTTACCAACTCCAGCACTTGGAGCACAAAAGCCATGCATAGTGTCCTATTGGTAAAAAGACTGAAAATGAGTATGTGTGTTTATCTGAACTTGATTAATATTCTTCTCCAAAATCACAGCTGAAATCTCAAATCATTAGGAATAAATTGGCGCTATTATGGTCCCAGGGAAGTCTCTGTGTATTGTACACTGTGTGTCAAAAATGATGGAGTTGCATATTTATTACTAAAATCTTCTTAATGCATAAAGAATTGGCAGAAAAGAAACTTATAGAAGCACGGTCCATGTCTGTATTAGATTGTGGGTGTTTGAAAGACCAAGTGTGTTAATAATCAAAGAGCGTGTGTGTTTGTTTGTGTATCTACAACACGAGTGCACACATGTGCCTGCGTTATTAAGGCTGTGGTGCATTCAAACATAGCACACTGCACTCTGCTGAGAACAACATCAAATGAGTTGTTTATCAAAAAGCTTTTATCCTGTGTAGCTCTAATGAAAGTGTGCCTGTTAAAGTGTGTATGTTTATTTTTCATGCGCGTCTTAGCTGTCTACCCTTTGACTCAAGGCCTCAGCCGACGGCATGAAAAATGGACAGCAATATTGGAACAAATGGCATTTTCTTTCTGCACAGGCAAGATCGAGATTTCCTACCTGATACAGGCCGTGATCAAGCAGAACAATCTCATTCTTTCTGGTCTGAGGACACTTTCGGACCAGCACATTGCCTGGGTGTGGGTCACAGTGAACAAAGCCATGGACAAAGATCATTTCACTGTACATCTTGCCCAGGTTTTCTGAGATCTGTTGAAAACATGAAGGGGATGTGTAAAGTCAAAAACCATTTGACAAAAGAGAAAGGTAAGAAATGGCTCAAATCAACAGAACATAGCTTAAAATAATTCACCAGAGTTCAGCATACAAGTCCATCATTTGTGCTGTTCAAAAAAGAAAATGTAGAAGTTTTTTTCTGTCTTTCTGACCCAAATGAAGACGAAATAAATTAGTCTGAATGGCAGTAAAGTCAGAGAAAAATGCAATTTAATTATTAGAAGGAGAAAAAGCCTTTAAAGTTGATGGCAGGAAAAGCACTAATTAGGTCAGATATAATAAACACAATGTTCTGGAGTAAACTGGAGACACAAGGAGACTGAAAATGCAGACAAAAAACACACTAGGGAGAGTGAAAAATGAACAGGGGAACACAATCAAGACAATGACAAGGATCTGGAAAGGACAAATGAGGAAAGTAAAAGCATAGAAAAACACATGAGGAAATAATTTCAAAATAATGGAGGTGCTGAACATGGTCCATTCGGACTCAATGTCCCCAGTCTCCCTCGGAATGCAGTTGAAGCTCTGCCGGAGGTGTGCGTTGAAGATCTCACAGTCTGGGGCCTCTGCTAGGCGTTTTCAGCACACCCTCACTACATGTTTAGGTGTACCGGGTCTGTCCAGTGTGCTCCCCTGCCACCTGATCCAACTCACCACCAGGTGCTGATCAGTTGACAGCTCAGCCCCTCTCTTTACCCGAGTGTCCAACACCTATGGTCGCAGGTCTGGTGATACAATTACAAAATCAATCATCGACCTGCGGCCCAGAGCGTCCTGGTGCCACGTGCACTTATGGACCCTCTTATGTCCAAACATGGTGTTTGTTATGGCCAAACTGTGATTTGCACAAAAGTCCAATAACAAAACACCACTTGGGTTCAGATCAGGGAGGCCGTTCCTCCCAATCACGCCCCTCCAGGTCTTGCTGTCATTACCCACGTGAGCATTGAAGTCTCCCAGTAGGACAACAGAGTCCCCAGGTGGAGCACCTTCCAACACCCCTCCCAGGGACTCTAAGAAGGCTGGTTACTCTGAACTGCCACTTGGCGCATAAGCGCAGATGACAGTCAGGACCTGTTCCCCGTCCCTAAGGCGCAGGGAACAAACCCTCTCATCCACTGGGAAGAACCCCGACGTACAGGGAGCAAGCCGAGGGAATATTAGAATACCCACCACAGCCCACCGTCTCTCACCAGGGGCAACTCCAGACTGAGACAGAGTCCAGCCCCTCTCCAGGAGACTTGTTCCACAGCCCAAGCCATGCGTAGAGGTGAGCCCGACTATATCTAGCCGGTACCTCTCAACCTCACGTATTAACTCAGGTTTCTTCCCCACCAGAGAGGTGACATTCCATGTCCCAGTTGCCAGTCTTGGTTGCCGGAGATCAATCCGCCAGGGCCTCCGCTCCTGGCCGCCGTCCAGCACACAATGCACCCAACCCCTACGGCACCTCCTGCGGGTGGTGGGCCTGTGGGAGGACGGGCCCATGTACCCTTTTTGGGCTATGCCTGGCCGGGCCCAATGGACTAAGGCCCGGCCACCAGACGCTCAGCCTCGGGCACCCTCTTCGGGTCTGGTTCCAGGGCGGGGCCCCGGTAACCCACACACATTGATGGTTCCTAGACTATTGATAACCAAGATGGCACTCCCCAGAGGGTGACGTTGCGGATCTCTCCGAGTCAAGTTACTTCTTTCTTTTCTTCTCCTTCTTACTTTTTGTACCGAGTTAAGACACACTATACAAAAGGTCACTATGACTGAGTGACCTTATTACAACTGAGAAAGCACAGCCACGATGGACCTGTCCTTGCTGGAACCCTTCCCTGAGCTAGCAGGCTATACTCACTCACCCCAGACAGGGAGCCCTCCTAGGAGCAGGCAGAGGAGAGGCAAAGAGGGAGGAACTGACCGGAGACGCCAGCACTTGGTTAGCAACAGAAGGCTAACCCTCCAAGTCATACTGTTAGAAAACGTTGAGTCTCTGAAAAATAAAATGGGTGAGCTCAGATTTCCACCCAGAGTGACATTCCAGATTGCTCCATATTGCATTTCTGGGAAACTTGGCTGGGGTAATGGGCACCTAATGAGGCAATAACACCTACACAGCCTACAGGGAGGACCGATGTGCTGTGGATAGCAGTAAGACTCACGGGGGAGGAACAACTAAACAGTTAAGCAGGAATCTGACTTGAAAGAGCTACACGATATGATCAATGAAGATGAAAACATATTCTGGGAGATTTTAACAACTTCAATCTCTGGAAAAAACATGCCCAAACTGCATTAGTTTATGAGCTTTCCACACCAGGGGGAATAAAACAATGAACTACTGCTACAGCAACATCAGAAATGCCTTTTCAGCTGAACCAAAACCCCACTTTGGAAAGTCTGATTATCAAGTGATCTAGCTCAAACCAATATACAACAAAAGTCTCAAGATAAAGCCCGTCACAATCAGGACCATTAACATCTGCACTAAAGATGCCAAAGCCAGTCTGCAGGGATGCTTAAACGGCACGGACTGGAGCACTTTCAAAGAGGTCACAGGTAACATCCACGAATACACAGAGACTGTGAGTGACTACATTAGCTTGTAGACGTCCATACGTGCCTCTCCTAGGACTGTGTGTATGTTACCCAACCAAAAACTCTGGTTTAATGGGGACATAAAACAGAAAATTATGAAGAGGAGCGAGACCTTCAAGTCAGGAGATCAAATTAAGAAAGAGCCATAGTGAACATCTCCAAATTGAAGGCCAAGTCCTATATAAGAGGCGATGTCAGACCCAGGACAACAAAAGGTTTCCTTGTTTCCTGTTTTTCTTTCTTTTTTACTGATTTGTTGCCTGTGTTTTCAGAACAATATGATCTGTGTCCTCTACCCAGACAATCAGACTGCACACAGCCAACCTCCGTGCTATTCAATGCCCCACTTTGTTAAATGAATCAGAATCAGAATAGTTTATTAATCTCAGAGGAAATGATGTGGTCAGAGTATCTCCCAGACAGTAGGTACAATAACTAACTAAACTAAATTAAATATTACAATATATTACAAAATATTACAAATTTCACTAATACAAATAGCTTGAATTATTTATAATTATATTTATAATTTAAGTGCCCGGTACATTACACAAAATCTAATGTGTGTTGTTGACACTGAAGTGCCGCTCTTAGAGGACGTGATATTCTTTTTGCTTCAAACTTTAATTATCCAATCAAATTAAATGACACCAAACACGAGTGAAAAGCAGAATAAGCTGTTTGACGTTGGCAGAAAAGATTTGGCACGTTTTTCATGAGCACAAACCACAAAGTCAACTCTACTGCTCAACCCACAAACACGTTTCCCTTTCAAATGTGGCATCATTCTGGAAGAGTGGGACTACCTGCAAAACCTCTGTATTGCCCAGGTATTACTTCATGCTACCAGTTGTGACACTGACCCGAGGCAAAACTACTGTAAAAACAATCAGAAAAGATGAAGACAGAAAGAAACATCAGTGTCCTTCTCCTGTAAAAGCACC